>JBCJKH010049950.1:40529-79510 GCA_039877255.1 Loriculus beryllinus | reverse complement strand
TGGAGTCCCAGTTCAGCTCCTCACACCCTTCTCCCAGGCAACAGACATTTAAGTCTTATCTCAACTCCTTCCAGCCATCTCTGAGACAAAAGGTAGGTGGATTTCCATCTCAGCTTCTCAGACCAATCTTTGAGACAATGGACAGTGGAGTCTGATCTCAGGTCAGTCTCTCACAAACCACTCTTCTCGGATCTGCTTTCTGAAGATCTTTCAAACACTTTATGCAGTTCATTTGTCAGTGTACTAAGGCTCAGTACACGGTGCTTCACCACTTCCTGTGGAAGACCATTCCACATAGATACTGCTCATAAATCAAAGAAATTTAGAATTGGGTACAGGTCTGTTCCAAAAATTGTCACACACCATATATTAACTTCTGTATGTTGATTAGTGCAGTTTGAGTGCTTCTGTAAGACTCATTTAACATCTTCTGTTACACACACCGAGGTGAAACCCTGCAAACAATTCCTTTTCTTCATGCCTTTAAAATCTTTTCAGACAGCTGCATTCTTTGTAGCCACCATTTTGAGTACGAGGCAGCTAATCACCACACTGAAAAACACCATGCTGATAAAGGAAGTCTTGATTCTATTGCTTCAGTTTAGTAGCTTGCACCTTGATTTTAGAGCAACATATATGGTGAATAATACCTCTTGAAGCAGAAAGGGATGACTTAAGAGGAGGGCAGTCCATAATCCCTTGTAGGGGGATGTTATAGGTCTTCTTCTGATTATGACAGGCACAGCAGTGCCAATATCATACTGCATATAACTAGAAGTTGGGCAAAACTTAATTCATAAGCATGCTTTCCTCAATCTAGTGTTTAATGAGTTAGATGGGTAAAATGCTGATACCCAACTCTTTAGAAAGTTCCTTTTAGTGGAATATTGATACCATACTTACAAGTTACTGGACAAAGGATTGTCATGCTTTATTAGATTTTAACACTCACATGGTCGTGACCTCAGAGAATTACAGAAGCTTGCTCAGAAAAAAGTAATCTTCCAAACAAGTTTTAGCTTTGTATTTAGCTTGTCCAAGCATTTTGAGTATGATTTTCTTCTAGGCAAAGTATTAAAAGCTGTTTTTGAACAGACATATGGCTATACACTTGCCTACAATTACCAAATATTTCAGTATCATAGAATGGTTTGAGTTGGAAGGGAGCTTAAAGATCCCATAGTTCTAACTCCCTCACCATTGACAGGGACACCCTCCACTAAGCCAGTTTGCGCAAAGGCCCAACCAACCTGGCTGTGAATACTTTCAAAGATAGGACATGCACAACTTCTCTGGGCAACCTATTCCACTGTCTCATCATCTTCATAGTAATGAACTTTTTCCAAATATCTAATCTAAATCCACCCTTTTCCAGTTTAAAGCCATTATCTCTTCTCCAGTCACTACACGGCCTTCTAAAAAGTCCTTCTCCAGACTTCTTATAGGTCCCCTTCAGGTACTGGAAGGCTGCTCTAAGGCGTCCCCTGCACATTCTCTTCTCCAGGCTGAACAACCCCAACTCTCTCGGCCTGTCTCCATAAGAGAGGTGCTCCAGTCCTCTGATCAATCTTTGTGGACCTACTCTGGACTTGGTCCAACAGGTTTATGGTCTTCTTATTCTGGAGGCCCCAGAGCTGAATGCAGTACTCCAGGTGATGTCTCACAAGAGCAGAGTAGACAGGTAGAATCACCTCCTTTAACATTTTAGTCACACTTCTTTTAGTTAAGCCCAGCATACAGCTGACTTTCTGGGTTGCAGCCACAGACTGCCAGGTCATGTTGAGCTCCTCATCATCATGATGTACCCCCTAAGTCTTTATCCTGAGAGCTGCTCTCAACCCATTCTCCAGACAGCCTGTATTTGTGCTTGCGATCATCCCAACCAACATGAAGGACCTTGCACTTGGGCTTGCTGAACTTCATGAGACTGGCATTGGCACATGTCTCCATGGATGTCATCCCTGGATGACCAGGTCCCACTGGATGTCATCCCTTCCCTCCAGCTTGCTGGCTGCACCACACAGCTTGGTGTCATCAGCACACTTCCTGAGGGTGCACTCAGTCCCACTGTCCATGTCATCAACAGACATGTTAAACAGCACCGGTGCCAACATTAATCCAGGTTTAGTAGCAAAAAGTCTACACCTCAGAAATGAGAGGTGACATTTATTTTTATTATTATAAAAATATTTTATATATATTAAATAAACATAATATTTATATTATATTTTATAATAGCCTATGGATATGTATAGACAAAATGTAACATGCTTCTTTCCCAAAAGACAGTAATTGAAAGTTGTAGTAAAGACCACCATCACAAAACAGTTTTCCAACAGTTACATACTGGTTGCCTGAGATAATGTTCCTCCCTTCAGAATAAGGATCATGTTAACTCAGAGACCATTGTGGAAGACCATAGCTTTCCAAGAGCAACGAACAGAAATACTTTATGGCATCCCTTTTACAAGTCCAGAGTCATCAATCACATGGTCTTATCCAGACAGCTAGGAAATTCACAGTGGCCATTTGCCACCTAAGCTAAACACTAGTCTGAAAAACAGACTAAATAACAGCCCCCTGACTGCAGTAAGAAGGAGGGAGCATATTCAGCCTCTGCTGCCAAGAGATGACTTTGAACAGTGTGGTATAAAGCAATTTGTTCTGCTAGCAAGTATCCCTGCTGCAATCCCTCTACACAATCCCCAGTAGAGAAAAATATTCAGACAAGCCAAAAGGTGGACTCATTCAAGTGCATGTGTGTGATAGTTGAATGTTTTCTCTGCTAATAAAAATATTCACCTATTTTTAAAATTAATCATATGAACTAATTTTAGGTAGGTCAGCAGTTCAATGTTAGCCATTTTATGACCTAGACACCAACAATTAAGTCAACAATCATTTAGGAATTCAGTTTAGCCAAACTCAAGAAACAACTGACCTTAGAAATGCTGAGTCATTAGAATGTTAGGAGAAGTATCAAGTAGAAGAAATTAATCTCACTTCCAGTTCTCTGTTTTCTTTTTATCTTTTTACATTCTCCTTCTCTCAGATCATTGACTTTAATTTGGGACCTAACTGACTGCTATGCTTTATATTCTCATAGTGAGCTTAATGGATACAGCACTATGGTAGTACATCATTGATCAACAGTAATCAATGACTCAGTGCTACTACATAAACATGGGAGATGTACTAATTTCTTGCCCACAGCACATCAGCAACATATTTTATACAACAAACCAAACACTCCAATTTGCTCTCCAAGGAGAACTTTTTCACACAACTCTCCCATTTACCTTCTACTTAAATACACTGCTTGGGAAAAGTCTTCTCTGCAGCACCAACACAAGCAAGTTATTTGCAGTAGTTACATTCTTCTTGGTTGCTTTTAATCTACAGAGTTGGTGCAATTCTGGGTTTTGTGACTGCATCACACAATCTATACAGTAAGAAGAAAAGCTATGCATTTTATAGAGTAAATGACAATGGTTGCACGCATGTAACTACCCCACTTACCTTTGGCATGATTTTATTAGGTTTTGCATTCATTCATGTAATCTCTGTATTTGTTGTGACTAAATGCTAATGTTAAAATGGAAGTCTTTGCAATAACTCTTGAGACTAATAACTGGATAGAAGCTAAAAGTAAAGTAACCATTCAAAGTTTCCAAATCACAAAGCAATGAGTCTGTAATATTAGAATGAAGCACCAGAGAGTCTCACCCTACTGATCTGCTAGCACCTGGTCAAAGTATGGGAACTGGGAGCATAAAGTAAAGATAAGAGGAAACGCAGGCCCAGCTTTTAGGCACTACTACAGCACTGGGACATGGCCATGAGACATGCTGGGGTTTGAAACCGCGAAACATTTTTGGATTCTGTGCTAGGGACAAAACCAAAGTCATAGGGAGCAATCACAGATGTCTGAGAAGGCCCATGTGAGGCCATTTCCTTGCTCACAGATCTGACATTTTCTTTGAGGAACCCATTTCAGCGTCTAAATACCTCTGTAGCTGTAGGATTCTTCCTGAAGTCCAAAAAACCCACCAATGCTTCAAATTGCTTTTTGTTCCACCCTCAGCAGAGATGAGGAAAAATTAATTGCTGTCATATTTATAAATATGTCTGTGTATTACAGCACAGTTTATTCTCTTTTCTAGACAGTAATTTACCAGGCAAGTAGTACTTGGATAGTAAAAACTATGAGTTTCCCAATTCTGGCAGCTATGCCTAGTTCTGGCATGTTCACTTATTGCTCTCACATGAAGGCAGCAGTGGGCAGCAGGGAGAACTCAGCTCCTCCTTGGTCCTCGAGACAGAATATGAGTTCACAAGAGTCCTTGTACAAGACATTCCAGGAATCTATGTTTTCAGTAAAAACATACTCAGTTCCTCCTGTGTAATATTTTCTTGTTACATTTTTTTTGTTTGTTTTATGTTAGCTTTTCTCCAGTTTGCATATTAAAGTATTATGCATAAAACTGAATAAAAATATTCAAGCTGGGAGTTTATCTCAGTGGAACAGAGCAAAATATCCTCATTCTCTCATATACAGTACCTTCAGTAATGACTCTTACAATGGCTTTCATTTCAACATTTTGTCATATTTGTGGTAGCCCACAGACACTCCTGCCGATGGAATTATCCCCCATTTTCTATAGGTAAATTACATTTTCTTCTCCGACTGTAGCAACTTGTGCTTCTCCTGGCTCCTTTCTACCTTCTTGATTTCAGACCAGCTTGCCAGCTAGTCAGAAATCTTTCAAATTTAGTTCTATCACCCTCAGCCTGGGTGATGTACTAGAAACTTAGCAGATTATACTGACACCATCAATTAAACTTTTCAGCTTAGTAAGCCCTTTCTTGAGAAAACATTTTATTTTAATTTTTATTATATTACAGCAGTTCTGAATACCCAAAAACTTTGAAGTGTCTTTGGGTGAGTAAAGGCCTGTTCAGCTGATGGTTCCGCTTGACTGTAATCTTTCATTTCTCCTCATGTTTTATTTCTTTAGTTCTCATGTGACATAGACAAAATGTTCAAAATGAACTCTTCATGGGACAGAAACATAAGAACTAAAACCTTGGAGGCATGTTAGCTTGCATTTTAATTTTGGAGGTTAACCTAACAACTGTAATCCATTTCACTGTATTCAGTTTCATTAATCTAAATCAAAACAATCTTGTTGTTCATGCCAGCAATGTGCAATGGTACACATTAGAACCAAGATGTTACATCTCCAAAATATCAATGTACCTACATGGTATTGCTGAAAACTTATAGAGCTCAACAGCTAAACTTATTTCAAAATTTAAGTAACCTTTCAATTCAAAAGAGCACTGTAGACTATATACTGTGATATCAAAATGCATGTGTTTTTTCTTAAATGTTCTGTTCTATTTCATACCATGAATATGGTGAGATTCTAGAATGAAGGATATAGAGGTGTCATTGTTTTGTTTTCTAACATCAAATGCATTTCTCTGTTCCCATCATTGTTGTTCAATATATGGGTACATGCCAGTTTCACTGCAATCTTTTCTTCTGTACCAACATTTACATGACTCCCTTCAAACTACTAAAAAACCCCACTAAAATATAAGATAAATGGTGATTCCATTACTTGTCAGTTTTCTCTTTCGTATATGTCATCCCATAGGACGTACATTTTACTGACACAAGTTAAGGTTTATTTGGTAAATTAATCATACATGCTGCTTGAGTCCAGTGATTTGCATCATGTAAACCCAGAACATCTTAAGCAACACATGTGCAATAAAAGCAAACAGATGTTTGCAGTCTAAGCACTGTGCTAACGGTGGTGGTATGGCAATGTATCAAAGGCAAAACGTAACATAGCCAGAATTGCCCACTGGAGTGTTAAGCACAGCTGCATAACTTTGAACCCACAACCAATAGGATATCCCAAAACCACCCTGGGGTACATTGCCATACTTAAGGTAAAAATTCATAATTAAATGCCAATGCCTAAACTCCTCAGCTAGGATTGGGTGGAATTTCTTATGAATGATACAAAGACATCAAAGATGTAGCAAAGGAACAGCTTATTTCATAGAATTCATATAGCAGGAATGCTACTGTTGTTTCCTACCTAGTGACATTAAATGTGCCCCTGACCACGCCCCCCTCCCCCCCAAAAAAACCAAAACAAAACAAAACGAAAGAAACCCAAAAAACTCAAGAGTTCTGATCTGAGGTTTTTATATGGAGTTTTCCAGGCTAGGCAGCTACAAACTAAAGTGTTAGAAACTCAGCCACCAGAGCACAGGCATCACTAGAGAAGCACAGTGGACAAGTTGCGACACTTCCAAGCTGATACTCCAAGCACTCTGTAACCCAGTGCACTACCAGAGTGCTCTCAGCCTGTTGTAATGACTGGAACTATGCACGAGGTGTGAAAAATGGCATTTTGTTCATACCACAGAATTTGAATGGCATCAAACCCTAAATGAAGCTGAAGTTTGCATAATTATATCTAACAAAAACAACTGCCTTTTTTATGCCACCTCCCTAAATCTGACATCTAAAGGATCAATATCAAAACCGAGTAAAACTATAAAAATCCTACAAAAGGAAGATGTTTATCTGTTGAAGGGAAATCCTAATAATGCAACTGTTCTAGAAGCAAATACCAGTTGTTCTAGCCTCTGTGCACACGATCACATGACAAAAGTAATTTTTTACTAAAAAAAAAATAAAAAATCAACACTTTAGATACATATGAAATGGAACATGTGTTACAATAGCAGATATAAATACATTGGGGAAAAAAGCATCTGCTTATGTACAGGGTTTCAGCCTCAAGTATGTTCTTAAACATCTTGCTGAACATAATGCATTTAACATGAAAAGAATTAAAGCATGGAATCACACATTTTTTCAATAAGTGTTTATGCATTCCCTTACTTGCTATACCATCAAAAATAGATTTAATATTGATACTTTAATGAAAGAAAACACACAGCAAAACAGCAGGGACATATACTGTAAGCAGCTGGTAAACTCAGATCTTAACACATGTTGCATATTTCCAATACCTCCTGTATGAGTCTCAAAGTAGTGCATATCCCAAAAGCCTAACTCTGATAAATAATTTTGAAATATAACTTGTAATTAACACAGAAACAAATTCAAAGGATAAGCTTTTATAAATAGGACTACTTAGGAGATAACACAGGACCAGAGAATTTGGAGGGATTAATTTTCAACTTAGTAGCTTTCTGAACTTTTCTGACTGAATAAACATACAAGGCGGCATGATAAAAATTTCATATCTTCATCACAGGCTTTTCATGCTTTATGTTTCTCAACCCTTTTTAATTAAAATACTTGCATTGCTCTAGTCCTAAATAATTACATTACACACTGGTGAATAAATATACAGATGTCACAGACTTCTTTTTCTAATCCAGGGTACAGTTTAGTGTCTTCTCATCTAAGGAATTGCCTTCTTAAGCCATTCCTCAGCTTTACACTGTCCAGCTTTTTGCCTCCTTCATTTGCATGGCTCTGAAGAACATACACTTATAGGAGCTGTAATGCAATGCTACACGAATGGCTTCTAGTAGGGAACACAACGTCTCTTTTTTAGGTCATCATTGCAGACAGTGATAATCATAACTATATCCTCAAACCCAGTGGCACAGCAGAGCCAAGCGCTGTGGTATGAAAACAGCAGCTGGACTTAAAAGCACAACTCAGATTTGGAATGTTATTTTTAACTTTGAACTCCAGACATTTACCCAAGGGTGGAAGAAGACTGACACACAAGTTAAAAAATATAAAAAGAATAAAGAAATTATTAAGCAACACACACTTTGCGGATCTCACAATCTCAGGATAGTAGCGTTAGTTAGATGAACTCATTAGACAGATTAGGATGCCTTTCCTACAACTCCTTATAATTCGTCTTCAAAGCAAAGATATAACCTCATGCAACAGAGTGAACACTACAGAAGAATGGGGGCTCTTGCCCCCATTCTCTGGACACCCATCTCCCTCTTGCGTTATTAGAATTCTTGCTTAGAGCTCTGCAACTGCAGATGGCAATTTTCAATTAGGCATGTGCTTCAGGGGAAATAAGGAATTTACTAAGGTCACTTAAGGGCAATGAAATCACACATGCCATATAAAATGCTTACACTACAAAATGATAGCATAATGGAATGGTAAAGCCTTTAACAAAACCCTAAAGGGAGCATGCAACTAGTACAGCATGTTCTTTTATTATTTCAAGCTCTCCAGTTACACCTTTGAAAGCCTAGTCCTTTTTTTATTGATAAACGAAAAGATAGCAGAAAAAAAATCCATGATGTGCCCAATTGCCTCTTACAAATGTGTAAGAGCACTCAGCTTCAAATTATACACAAAACAGAAAATGAAAGTATAAGGTCATGACTGTAAGTCAAGGAAACACAAAAAAAAAACCCCAATAATACAAAACCCAAAACCACACTACTTCATAGGATGAGCAGATTAGTAAGTGTAAAAAACACTGAAGACATTTAGTATGTCCTTTCATTTCTAAACGAAAAAAAGTTATGATACTATATGCAAAATGCATCAAGTGCTCTCCAATTTAGAAGTGACAAATGAGCAATAGTTCTTATGAATTAACCCACCAGTAGTACAACATGGAAGAAAAAGATGATTTCTTTTCAAGTAAGCAAAACTGTCAGATTCAAATATTTCTGTTTCACTTGTATCAGTTACACAACCAAAGCTGGTACCATGGTTGTATGCACAGACCTGCTGTGCTCAGAGCCTCTACCTGAGTTTGGCACATTCATCTCCAAAATGCAATCCAACACAATATTATTTCTGCACCTTGCACACACCTTTGTCATCATAACTGATATAAAGAAATCCCTGAATGAAAAATTAATCTTTAAACAGGGCCAGAATTAATATTCCTTTTTCTTTAATCAGTGAATGAAGCATGTCACCTATTAACATGGATGGCAGGCCAGTGTCTAGGGCAAGAGTCTGGTTTGCAGGAGGCAGGAGAAAGGTCATTGTATAACCCAGCCATAGCTACTGGATTTTTTTTGTGCTTTGAGATAGCAGACAAGGTCAACCCACACTTTAAATTGCTTCATCTACTTTGCAATTAATTTCTCATTGTAAATAAGGATATATTTCCCTGGGATATATCATCCAGCTATATATCGTGGTCTGAAAAGAATTTGGTTTTTTTTGTGTATTCAGGCCAAAGGAAATTCACACACTACAACAGAGGCAGCACCGAGTAGAGGTAAAAGTAAAAATAATAATAAAAAAAAGATAAATCAGAGAAGACACCAGTTTTAGGCAGGTCTCACCATGATGCTGCAGGCTCAAAAGATGAGACCCCACAACACTCCTTCTCCTTGTCTTCCTGCAAGAGTCACAACCACAAAGCTTGCCTAGGGACAGGCTGCCATCAGGACCAGCCCTGCACTAGCAAGGCCACACAGATAGCTGCTCAGATCCTAGAGCAGAGTAAGCTCTTCTCAACCAGAATATACTGTATGGCTTTGAACGATCTATCTTGCTTTGCATTGGGAAATCAAAAGACCATTAAAGACTGCAGCATAGCTAGGCACTAAGTTGATGGGGGCAGTGGAATTTACTGGAGAGATGTGAGAAAAGGTGATTTAAACGCATGTTTCCCTCAAGTCTTCTCCTGCCCTTTAAATCCATGCTTTGGTTACTAACACACCTGCTAAATGTTTTCTCCTCTGTATTCACACTCAATTTGTAATAATAAAGGTTATTCACAAAACCACCAGGATGAGAAGCAGCAAGATAAGTGAAATTTACCGTCCTGGTTCACTAGCCCTGCATTCTTTGCTTGTGACTTCTACCAAGACCCAAGATGTTTCATGACAATGAATCATCACCACTGAAACAGCTTTTAGGAACTGGCTACCTACTTTGCAACACTGATGCACATATGAAATTCTTTAATGAAGGTAATATGGCTATTCTATGCCATTCCCATTAGTAATTCACCAAACACCCCAAGTCAGGAGTTTTGAAAAGTCTTGCACATAAATGAATGAGAATCGGTATCAACACAAGTGAATTTTAATTCTGACAGTTCCTTGTTCTGAATGAATTTTAAACAGATAATACCATATTACTAATTTCAAATGGACATTAATGCATAAAAATTGAGAATATTTAGAAGGAAGAAAGTTTTAAATAATAATCTTCTTTAGTTTAGCTTCTAAGTCCTTGGGCATCAGAATTTATTTTACTTTCTGACTTTAACTCATAGGAAAGATGTAGCTACATCTCCCATAACTACTGCATTCACATCCATGTACATATAAGCAACCATGAAAATGAGTGAAAAGCAATCCTATGTCTCAGTTGCTAAGAAAAACATAATAATTTTGCAAATGAACGCCACCTGTTTCTGACTAGCTCTCTGCACTTTGATTTTTTTCTTAGGAGGTACTTAGAGAAATCACCTGAAAGCATTTTTCCATTCCCATCTCTTATGCCATAACTGCATAAAACTTGCATGAACTTCGACAATTAACATGCTCATACTTAACAGTAGCTCTCCTGAAGAGCTGCACAGCAGCACTCTTCCAACTAGAAAGCTGTTTAAAGGAAGTTTTCAACTTTATTGTCTCCAAGGAACAATCTCTTTTTGTCTCTGTGAGCCTGTTGTAAAGGTTATCAGAATATGCAAATGAATCTTAAGGAACACACATCCTCGTTTTGAACTGGGGCACTTGTAGAAGAACAAGTTCTGCTTACATTTCCTAGAACAGTACTTGCAGCTTATTTTTTTAACTCACTGAGAAACACTTAACTGCTTCAGGAACTCCTTGTATTACATCAACACATTCCAGCTATGCTGACCAGCTGCATTCATACATGTCAAAATAAAGTACACAAAAAACCCGGGAATGCTAAAGGGGCACACCTTTTACAAGATGTCCATTTTAAGATAATAAAAAAATAAAGTCAAGGACTTCTTTTTCCAGACACGCTAGGATCATAACACTCGTTCACAGAGCTTCAGACAGCTAACCAGAGCATCTCAGCCTTATTTCCAGTCTCAACTTACATCTGTGTTCCGTCAGAGATAAAAAAGTTTGAGAATCTCTCCAGTAAAACGAAGGTGTATCCCAATTAGAAGCACACGGAATGTCAAAGAAGTTAGGGCAGTTGTTCACACAGATGCTGCTTTACACAAAAAGCATGCTGTCGCTTTGCAGCCCTTATAAAACAAGCAAGCCATTTTTAGGAGGGAACAGCAGTTTCCAGCAAGTCGCCTCACCCCGCGCCTCTCCGCGCTCTGCCACTGACACCCTCCAGCTGCGGGGAACCGCCTGACATACCTGCTTCTCCATTTTTCCCCCACTCAGTTTGCCTTCTTTTTTCTGAAGCTGAAGAAGGAATGGGGGCACGCACGCACAGCCCTTCCCGGGCGAGCTCCGATCGGCTCTGCGCTGCGCTCCGTCCAGCCCCACTCTCCCCGCCCGCTTAGTTGCTCGGGTGTGGGATCCCTCCTCTCGTTCCTCTCGCAGGAAGCCCTCAGCCCAGCTGAGCTCGTTTAAGTCTAACAGGTTTCCTTATATAGGTAAACACAAATTACATTCCTGGTGACAGAGGCTAACTGGAAGTAAGCTTAACTTAGTTAACTCCACAGATACCAAATGGGTCTGAATGCCTGAAGTTTGCCAGCTCAGCTCTGTGAAGGGTGTTCAGAGTGGAGGACACTCTCCTTACAGCAGTTTAGTACCTATGAAACTATTACTATTCCATTATTTAAAGCTTCAGCAATACTGATTACTATGCCAGCATTACATTAAATACTTGACATTTTCACAGAACACTCAGCCTACATATTACTCCAGGAAAGGTACATGAGGTAGCTGTACATTCTGACAGTGTTACAATAATTCTACCTCTATTAGAGTTTTCATGTATAGTTTATTATATATAAAATGTTACATGAAAAGTTTGGGAAATGAGGATTGCAATACTGATATAAAGAGAAAGAAGCAATATAAGGAAAGCTTCTTTTACAGTTTTTCAATTCTTTTTCTATACAATGCAATAGTTAAACCTCTGGTAATAGATCTCTGTTTGTCAAAGAAGTGTGATTGAAATATATTAACAGACACACCCCTATCTAAACAGAGAAATGCAGAGATAGAGGAAGTACCCTGAGCAAGCACATACAATATTCTGCACAGCAGCGACGCATGTATTTCACATGCTTTTTAATCCTCTTGCCTGCTCGCTATTCACCAACCCCCCTTCTGCAAACACAAGTTACATGTCTTGAACGAAATCCAGCAGGCAATTAGTTAATTACAGTGAAAAATCATGTAATATGTTTCCCTTTCTTCTATTCAGACAAGATTTCACCTGTTAATTATGACCCTTCTACAAGCTAAAACACTCAATATGCAGGGAGAAATAGGCAGCAGAAAGCATGAGGAAAGGAAAAAAGAGGAAATAAAACAAATGATGGAAGGAAGCAAAATAAAAAATAGGTGAAAGCAGTAAAAGTTCTTTCCCCACCTGTAACTCAAAAAAACCAAGAGACACAAATTTGGCTTCCTGGTGACCCGTGGAGGGTTAGAAACAACAGAGTACCACCCCAAACCTGGTAATCATCATTATCCAGTAGACTACAGCTCTTCATATCCCCATGTAATATATGATTTAAAGATCATTCAATAATATACTCCACAGAAAAGTTATTCCTAATGATCATTCCTAATGGTTTCAATACTTTTTTAGTTATAATTTTCCTCTTCCCTTAAGGCATAAGCATTCAACCTTATGATACTGCAGGAGCTTGGCTTAGAAGTTGAGAAAAATGAAAAACAATACCAATAAAACCTGTAAGACACTCAATAAATTTATCTAAAATACTTTCTCTGCACAGTATGTAGGGAATCAAGAATATGTGGCCAGGGGCTTGTCGTAATGGTCTTCATGGGACTCTTTCAGGACACATAACTCACTTGTGGCTTCCACTGCATAAGGAGAGTGTTTTGGCCTTGCCAAGTTCATGCTGCTGTGACAACGCATTTCCACTGGACTGCCCAGCCATATATTCCCTTACCACCAATGAGCTTGTGACCTGTTCCTGAGCGAGTATCAGATTTTCATGTGAATCAAGCCAATTAAAATTCATCAGATTTCCAAAACTGCAACAACAAAGGAATTTTTAAAGGGCACTTAGACTAAAATAGATATTACTTCAAGTATGGCTGACTTTCTGTCCTTAAGCGAGCACTTCTCCTGTTAGCCAAACTGAGCCCACAATAAACATCACATTCATTTATCCAAAACCACTCCCTTAATTAAGGATTTTCCTCCCACTTTTCAGTGCCCGTACATGTGCTTTATTTTCCCTATTTTAAAGCCAAGAACTCAAGTAGGAGTCATTCTATACCTGACATATCCCCTTTCCTTTCATCCTTTGACCCAAACATCAGTCATGGGATTTAGGGTGTATAGCCAGGCATATAATCTCATACTTTAGTTGCTGACCCCCAGACTGTGATTTCATTAGATGGCTGGCAAAGCATGATAAGTTTCCACAAGTCCTGCACACACTTTCTATGTAAAACAGAATTCTTTAGTTAAAAAACACTTGTAGTAAAGTAATTATTTTTTCCTCAAACTTAAATCAGAATGAAATGTACTTACACTTTCACTGCATGCATCTGCTGAAGTGTTAACAACAGTTAATTATTGTAATAAATATCAGTCAGACCTTTTTTATTCTTATGAAGTTCTTTTATATACATATATATATACATATATATATATATATATATAAAAAATGCTGAAGCAATACGGTTAATTCTTGAAGCTGGGAGTAACCTAGACTTACTACTTCCATTTACTTTGCTGTCACACATGCATTATCTGCAAGTAATGCCAAGATAACATTTATTACCTGGTAACTGTTCTTTCCTGTTCTCTAGGAAGAGGTCTAGTAGGTTTGAGACTACATTCAGAGCTGAGCAAACCTCTAAAATATGTTATTTTTACTGTAAGGAATTGAAAGATTCATCAGAAATGAACACAGTGTATGATAATGTGTTATTTTCTTTGTTACAGTGCTTCTAGTTGCTTCCAGCAAAATCTTAGTGTTAAATGGATACCCTCATTCAGTGTGCCATTAGCTTGTCTCCTGTGCACAATACATACAAATGGTTTATTGAGGTTAGTTTAGTTCCTGTTATTTAGATAGTAACTATTTGTAAACCCAGTGACCTTTGTCCAGCAGAGCCAAGAGCCATGGTCCCAGCCAGAACAACAGTGGTTGATCAGTGTACTACTGTGTTTCTCTTCCAGTTACATGCCTTTCTAGCTGTATTTTCTTCATCTCAAAAGACAGTTTATAAGAAATATTTTCTTTTATTAACAGACTGATGGATTTTCCTCTCCCCATTTCTGTCCATTTTTTAAATACACGGTCCTGTCACTGTTTGTGTTGCTGTACTAGAAATGAAAACCTAGTGTAACTTTCAGTGGTGAATTTTGATTGAATGGAATAGATAAGTGCTATACATCAAGATATATATTTCTTATACATACATTTCCATAATATATATTTCCTACATATTAAACAAATAAGATTAGTCCCTAATTCTGCCACAACTGCCTAAATATCTGCCTTTTTTCCCCCTATTAAAAGCTCTGTGGAACACAGAAGAGTCATTCTCTTTTCAGTGAATTCTTGATATCAATACTTGATATCAAGATCTGCTTCTGAGGTTCTTTGTAGGCTGAAATTGTCCATACTTAGTGACTAAATAAATTGGCTAAATTTAGCTGGGTAAGTTTAAAGCAACAGAGATGTCTCAAGTTTCATTGCACATCAGTGTTGCCCCATAGTTTCTTGAATTAAGCTGTTAATGCATTCTCAAAGTTCTAATTCCTGCCATGCAGTGGCGACACTTCCTTCCACTTTGATATGGACAACATTTCATACCTCATCTTGGTATCTGCATCTTTACATCTTCAGTTTCCCTTAGAGATGTGCATCACCGAGCATCCCACAATGCATGCTCTGTTCCTGTGGGGTGCAACAAGACCATTCATTCAATAGTTCACTGCTTGTTCTCAGCTACCTTACCCAGTCATCAAATCAAGTGATGTGCACAGCTAGAATAGCAGCAGCGAGTACATTACAAATAGGGTAGATTCAGTTCTTTGTTTAAGATACAATTTTCTAGTATGTTGCATCTCTTTTCCACATCAAAACATCTGTTAGCATAAAAACCTAAAACCCTGAATATATTACTATTTCAAAGTCCACAAGTGCTATTTCTGCACTGTCATTAAAATAATTTATACACACTGAATGCTAACTTTGCATTGTAAGTTATTGCTGCAGTGTCCACAGGTATGCATTAACACTTAGACTTGTGGTTTAACACCCTGAAAAGCTACAATCAAAATGCCCTGGTGCAGAGTACAGCTTTCTCAGAGCAAGATGACTGCTGGAGAAACTTAGCTGACTAGGTATGGCTGGGATGGAGTTAACTTTATTCGTAGCAGCCAGTATGGTGCTGTATTTTGGCTCTGTGGCTAAAACTGTGTTGCTAACATGCTAATGGTTGTCTGTTACTGAACAGTGCTTGCACCACCTCGATATGCCACGTTGCCTTTTCTTTCCACTCCAGTGACTAGAAACTGGTGGCAAGAAACTCTAGTGGCAAGAAACTGGGAGGGAATGCTGCCAGGACAGCTGACCAAAACTGGCCAAAGGGCTGTTCTATACCACATAACAAAAATCTGCAATAAAATCCAAGATAGAGTAAGAAAGGAGCTGGCTTCCAAGGTGACCATTGTTTGGAGACTGGCTGTACATTGGTCTGCCTTGGAGAGTGATGACCATGTTACTTTGCTGTGCTTCCTCTCACCCTCACCTATTAAACCCTCTTTATCTTGACCGTGAGTTTTTCACTTTTGTTCTTCCTATGTTCTTCCCATCTCAATGGGTGGGGGTGGGGGTGGTGAAAAAGTGACTAAAGCAGCTGTGTGGGTACGTAGCTGCTAGATGGGGTCAATCCACCACAAGAAAATATAGTAGGTCTGAAATGCCAGGAGTAATCCTGTCATTCCAAAAATATAGGCACGTGCTGAGCAACTTAACTGTCCAGTCCAGAGACTCACAGCAGAGAAACAGGTTTGAAATGGCTCTTTACTATTCATCAGCTATCAGCTTTTGCCTTCTAGAAGACATTTGAGTGACCTGTGTAAATGCTTCTATCTTATCTCATGGAAAAGTCAAAAACTGTCATGCTACATTACCTTCTGCAGTGGCCCACCAAAGTAATTTGGCATCACCTTGAAATGCACTAGAAGTACTTAAATGGCAATTGTACATCTGAGAAGCAGCTGAAGTTGTTGTCTCTCAAGCCACTCATTCCCTGACTATAACAATATACACACAGGCGCGTCGGGCAAAACCCCAAAATTTGCATGTTAGCAGGTATACTAGCACTAAACTTGGGACCAAGAGCTATGTCAACATAGCGTTCATGTGCTCAGCTAAAAGAAGGCACAGGGTTTTGACATGCTGTTCTTTTCTTCCAAGAAATGCAAAGTAAAAAATTATGTAAGAACCTACATTCATTCAGCATTCAGGCCTTAAAACATTCAAGAAAGAAGAAATTAAAAGGTTAAGGTATTCAGGAGCAGTAACTCACAAGTGCATATACTGTAGGCAGCTGAGCACATACCTTATCTGGGGAACACTAGCTGTATACGGATCAGTTAACTTTATGATACAACCTTTACTTTTTATTATTTCCTGATCTGGTGTTCAATTTTACAACCTTACTGCAAGCTACTTAGTTAATAAAGCATTACTTATAAAATTTGACCATATTACTTAACCTTTACACAGGAACAAAGATGTCAAAACAAGTTAAAGGCTAATGTCTAAGGGTGTTGTTTTTACCCTTGGGAAATGAATTGAGCTTTATTCTTCATCAGTGTTTTGAAATGCATCAGTAAAACCTATGTAATACAACAAGTTACTATCTTTACCCTTGTACCACATGTTCTTCAGGTTTCAGTAACATGCTTACACTAAGCACGAGCTTCATGTTTTCATTAAGTACATTTGAAACTCAAGGTTGTGGTATTAGATGAAGCAATTAGTACAAGATCCAGCGAAAAAGCTATTTGCTCTTGAAGAGTTTAAATGCTTTATCTGCAAAAGTTAATGAAGTAATTATAACATTGTTATTAATGGAGATTAAAGATGGATTAAAATGGCATTCAGAAAATAAAATAGATAATTAAATAGGCTTTCAGAACCATGGAAACTCCCTAGGTACCAGAAAAAACACTCAGAATACCTATACTAAGAAGGACATTTGGAAAACACGTAGTTCTTAATGACACAGGACTCCAGACAGCAGAAACTGTCTTCATTTCAACATCAACATTTGGGATTGTAAGCACTGTGATGCTTAATGCTGACCAGCTGTGCTTGAAGCTTTGTTTTAAAGTCCTTTCAAGACGTCTTTAACTGCAGCACCTTCCATATTAAGCATACTATTCTAATGATGTGACTCTCAGAATTGTTCATTAGTATTTGAACTGATGTGACTATCAGATTAGCTAAATCAATAACATGATCTTGAGCTACATGGAGGAGAAGGATAATGCTGTGAATGAAAGTTATTGTTAGCTTTTTTCTTAACATTGCATCCCATGTAATATTGCAAAAGATGGAAGAATATTTTTGAAGTAGAAAATCCTAAATGAGTCCAGAGAGGTGATCAAGAGCAGGTGTGTGTAGGAATGGCAGTGCAGGACTGCTTGCTTTCTTGTTTGATGTGAAGGCAGCACAAAACTCGTGGCTTGTTAACGTGCTTTCCCTAGCACTTCCAGGAGACTTGAAGCTTGGCAACTGTATTTCTTCCCAATGAATGTGCTTTACCTGGCTATAAAGGTGGTGAAGTGCTGAAAATTGCAGCCCAGCCACAGTAAGCTCTTCTGCAGTTTCTGGAAGATAAGCACTACATTTTCTCAGACACTGGATGTGTGGATCACCTGAGAGAGGTGCACTTCTCTTAACTGATCGAAGAGGGGTTACTCCATACCTGGCTCAGACACTTCAGTCAGGTTCTTTAAATTAAGAGATAGGCATTCTGGCCAAACAGCATGTGAAAATAAGTTGTGTGAGCAAGAAAATAGTGATTAAAATGTATAGTAATTAGATTATTTGGTCTGAAACAACATTATTTGTTGGTAGAACACATGAACTAGTAAGATCTTTAGTTTCACATATTCAATATTCAAGCAGAAACCTTTTTTAAGCATAACTATGGACATAAACCCATCAAAACTTATTAAAATTTTAAATTCTGGGATTTTCGAGTGTTTAAAGGAAAATGTGGAAGTTTTTTCTTTACAGGTCCTTGTTATGCAGAAGAGCTGACGGACTGGTCAACAACTTTTGTCACAGTGTTCCTAGATCAGGAAAGGAACACATAAGGAGGAATGTGTATATATTGCAAAACAAAATGTTTTCAATAAAAAGCCATCTGTCCCAGTCCCTACTTAGAGTACACAGTGAATTATTTCTGTTTCAAAACTTATCGAAAATAACCAGTTAAAATGCATTTGTGTCTATACAAATGAAAATCAGAAATCCTACTGGCATATAAAGAACACATATTCAAAGAGCTGTACTTAAGAGTAGGGAGGTAACAAATCACGTACTCACATGACAGCTGAGGCCTCACTTAGGATATCCTTTGACCCTCACACTGTGAAGATGAGAAAGCAGTAAAGGCGAAGAACATTAAGAAAGCTGCAAGATATAAGGAACAGGATGGAAAGGACATCTCATTTAAACAAAATATGAAACTTTCAAGGAGTTTTGGAGAGAAACAACATGAAATGGAAAGACTTGATCATTAACCATGGAGAACGTTCACCTAAAACATAAGAAATTTAGATTAGATGTGAGGACAAATTTCCAAATAAGAGTTATTCATCAATGGAGCAGTCTGCCAAGAGAAACCCCTGAGATATCAGAAGAGGAAATACTTAAAGGGAGATTAGATAATACACTCAAAATAGCACAGCAGATAAACCTGTGAAATATGTAAAAGGCTGGAATAGATAACTTCTTTCAGCCTAGGCTTCTGAGTCTTTGTTTAGGACTTCACATATAAAAATCCCCTCAAAGAATTTGTCTTGTGATAGTGGGAAAGATCCAGTCCTGCAAAGTCTTAATCATTTTAATATTCCCTGGCTATGCCAATAGCTGCTCTGAATTCAGTTTATTTTAACTTCATGTCATATAGAGTCACCAGAAATATTCAAATACTTCCCCTCCCTAATTGTCTGAAAATTATTTTAGTGATATCTGAAGGATTCTAGCTGAAGACGAGCAGATGGGAGATATCACAGGCAAATTTTCATTGCCTCTAAAGGAAATATGTCTCCTCCATTCTTTCATTGTCTCCTGCTAGCCAAGGCTTGCTTCTAAGTGGTATTTGAACCTCCTAAAACAGGAACCTTTTTCTCAAGGATTTTGTTACATTTACCCATAAACACTCTTCTGGTGTAGCTTTTAAATATCATGAAATGACATATTCAGGAGATCCATAGGAAAGAAAGAGGGGAGATTTTATCATGCCAGGCCACTCCACCATTATTCTGCTTTTGTTTGCTCCACTGCTGCTGTTATGGCCCTCCCGCATGGGATCTGCACAGCCAGCCACAAATCCAAGGCAAAAGAAAGCCATTGCCCTGCCAAGCTCCTTGCTTTCTCAAGCAGCATTTAACACCTGGTATAATATACCGGGGTAGGGAGGAATTAATCTTAAACTCACTCATCAAGTCACCTCTCAGATACTTGTGTTGCAAGTAGCAGAAAAATAATCAGGTCTGTATACAGGGAGGCCATTTCATCTTATAGCATCATCTTTTATAAATCAAGCATCTTTCTAGATCCTAGATGTTCACCGTATGGATGCCTCCACATCTGAGCCAACCACTGTGGGCTGCTGCTGCTGTATTCAATGGATAGAAATCAACATTTCCAGGGCTCAGTTTAGCTGCGCTATTTTAGGCATTTGTTTAGGAATTATGCCCTGTAAGTGCCTATTTTTCTCCAGGGACTGTAAAGTGAATATTGATCGCTGGCTCACTTTGTCAGCTGATTCCCACCTTCAGATATTTGTTTTTCTGTAAAATTTGGCATCATCTTAGCAGCTACTTCAAGTAGTCAGAATGTAGGAAAGTAGCACATCTGTCACTGGAGAAACAGAACCAAATCACCAAATAATGTAACCGGTGATCTCCAGTGCCAGGGTCCCTGGAGCCAGCAGAAGATGCCATTATGGGTGATGAAGAAGGTTTTGCTAAGTATATTCATATTTGTAAATATTTGATGGATAGAGACTGGCTGCTTATCTTATTTTTAGCTTTTTTTTGTTTCTTTTTAAACTTTATATGAGTGCTATGACCCTACTAACTCAACTGACTGGGGGAAAACAAAAAAAAGCTAGAAATTTTCTTTTTAGCTTTTCTTCTTTTTTTTTCTTTAGAACATTATTAGCTCTTTTAGAACTGCTTGAATGATTAAAAAGTTCCCACTTAAAAAGTCTACAAAATATTACACAAACATGTTGGCATAATCCATGTTGATCACAGAGGCAGAAATAAGCAATTAATAGCAGATACAGAAAAAGAAGTTTAATTAAATCTAACTATAAAGAAAACTCTTAGCCTGCAAACTGATCTATAGGTAGGAAAATGTAGTCACTGTCCTTGGGGTTCCATTATTCTGGCAACAACATCTACTTATATTTCTTACCTTTTCCCTCTGTTGCTTAAACACTTCTCATTACTCTCTCTCTCTCAGTAATATTGAGGGTGTAACTGAAGGAAGAAGTGGACAAAATTGTTCAACCCCTTATGGAAAATACTGCAGCACATATTTTCATGAGTTCGGAAATACCACCAGCTGTCTAAAAACTGAAGGTAGTGCCATTTTCTTTTCAACAAGGGAATTTTGAGTTTAAAACAGTGTTAGAATGACAACATTTACAGAAGAAAAAACAATTTTGTTTACCTTGGGAGTGCATAGGTTGGGGAAAATGGATGAGTTTTGAAGGAGTATGTGCTTTTTATAGACTGAAGGTGCCAAAATAACTTAAAATGCTTACAAACTTGTGTGAGCAAGTCCAAGAAGTGAGGGGAACTTTCATTCCCTGAAAAAAAAGGCCTATTTCTTTTAGCTTTCTATGGCAGAATATAAGCTTTCTGCCTGCTTTGGCACCAAAATTGATTAAAAAAAGCTAACAGGAAATTTTATTACTTGAAACATGCTCCAGAATGAAACATTAGAGTTTACATAAGAACTTTAAAATACTGAATTAATTTTGCATAAAGTAATTAATTCTGCTGTTGAAGTACTTCAACATACTTCAGTTAATATGCCACAAAATTAAAATGAGTAAAACTTACCTTTCTTTAATACTAAGAAAAAAACATGCAAAGAAAGAAACCGTGTTTCAAAGGCCTATCTCCTCCCATTTGGAAGCAGGTGCTTGAAGGTGACTTGCACTTTAAAAAGGGGAAAAAAAAAAGATATCTTAATTCTTCATTTATGCTGTGCTGAAAGCCTGAAATAGGAAGGATAGCAATAGAGGATGCTATGACCCCATCATCTGTCACAGTCTTAGCAGAAGCGCGCTAGATCAGTACCGATAATCATAGATTTATGTATGAAACACTACCATTTGAGGTCATTAATAATAAAGAAATGGTGTACTTTTCCAGTGAATTACCAGCCCAAGTGCAATGTCATGATACTGTGATATTGGAAACATGGTGTTTTAGAGCAGAGAGGGAGGCAAAGCTTTAGCTGTTTTCATTTGTGGAGCGCTAGTACTTATTTCATAAGGTTTATGACATTAACAGTTTTCTCAAGTGAAGTTGCAGACCACAAGAAAGTTTTGCACCCTAGACCTCACTGTGCTTCCAGGTCTGTAACATGTCTCACATTTCTAAGAAGGAATTCCCAGTATCCTCCTCTTAAATTCTTTTCCCAGTATAGGCCCCCAGTTACCAGCTCTGAAAGAGATGTGCAGAACCTAGCTGGCCCAATACATTGCTTTCTATGGAGCAACCTCAGTACAACAGCCTAAATAGTTTCAGTACCTAAGTAAGTGGTCTTGTCCTACACCGTCAACTGGAGCTGCTGTTCTTCTGTATAGGTGGGTAGAGATGTGTATAGCCTTAACGTTCTTAATGATACAAGACCAAAAGGTAGCTCCTTACCCTTGTCTTTTTAGGTATCTGCAACACCTTTCTGGTTTGTCGCAACAGGAATGATCAATCACCCATTAACTCTGGGTTGGCGTGCTGGTAGATGGGGGGACCCCAGATGTTCGTTTGCTGACAGGTTACTGAACTGTTTGAAAAGAGGTGATACTGCTGACATTTACTTCACCTCTGCAGGATTCAGGTCATTTAGATTAGCCTGAAAGTTCTTTCCAATATTCGTCTTATTTACTGAGGGATATGTTCATATTAAATGGTTGCTTGCCTCAACTCATCTTGTCATATTTGCTCCCTAAAAATGGAAGTAACAGATTGTCAGGCTCAAGGACTGTTTAGGCTCAAGATTTATCCGTGGGTAATGCCTTCAGGAAGGCTAGGAGAAGGCAAAACTTCCTTTGCTTTCAAAGAATGGTGGTGAAAACATGCAGGAAAAATAATAGTGTTATATAATGTTCTGTAGTTACTCATGTAATGATGACAGCTAGTGAGATGTACTTCCCCTGTTAAAACCCAGGGAAGACTGTTCAGGAGGTAAAAGTATGACCTCTCTATAATCATCCACAGCACACAATTCCCCGACGTCCATGTGTTCCTGCAGTAGGTTGTACATATATTTGCAAACTTCGTTTCTGATTTTATTCCTTCTCAGGCCCTTGAAGATGTGACAGGCCATCTCATTAGCATGACAGTAAGATGCCCCAGTGTGTATGATACTAAGATTTAAAAACAGATAACAGTAAGATGCTAGTAAATAGATAACAAAGCTACTAATGTTCTGTTCCCCTTTGGTTTGGCCAGTGAAAGCTTTGGAGCTAGTTAAGATTCTTCTCTCTTTTTTACTCCTTTTTTTTTTTTTCTTTCTGGTTTCTGTGGTATGAAGTATGCATCCCTTGGGATTCTTCTTCAGAAACATGTCAGCTTGAGGTTTCTTTTTATTTCCAGCAAACAAGAAGATAATTGAAACCCTTCCTGAGTTACAGCTATGTTTCCTGCTGGAGAGCCTGACAGATCCAGCAAAGCACAGAGGACACTGAAAATGTGAAAGAGCATTTTGCTGAGTTTGCCATGTTATTCACTTCATACTTTTAACATATACAACAGTTCCCTGGACAACACTGCAGGTCTTAAAAAGAAAACAGCAAGAGATACTTGAAAAACAGACATGACCAGAAACTTCTTGATTTTTCTGTAGTCAGTGAAAATGCCAAACCCATCAGTCTACATCACAGCATGCCAGCCTGGCTGCTGAGGGCCAAGGGGGGCTGCAGACACCAAGGCCATTCACCACCTGGTTTCTCTGCTGAGAGTCATTACAGCCGCCTGCCAGTTGTAGCAGCAGGTTTGTGCCAGGAACACCTGCCCAGGATGAGCAGTGTGGTTATCCCCACTCTGGGAATTGACTGGCTTTCAGTCAGAAACTGGGGTCTTCTCTGCTCAGTCCCTTTATGATGGACATTCATTTCCTAGTGTATCTGCAATAAACCTTACCCTATGAACCAGGTGGACATAATAATGCAAAGTCCACCTGTGAGACATGGCAACTAAAGAAATTGGATCTGGTTGTGCCGGTATAACGGCTTTTTGTCTGATATGATGGGATTTTAAGGGAGGCCCAGGCTCAGTGCTGGTAGCAACTAGAATGAGTTGGGGACTTTTTTTAATTTAATTGGAAATGGAAACATGTATATTTCTCAGAAACAACAACAACAAAAATCCACTGAAATAAAAATTTTATTGAAAAGCGTTTACCAGACTCCAGACAGACTCTTCTGTCAAATGAAAAAGGCAGCTGCTGTGTAGGGAATGCAGACCTACAAACCTGTTTCCATGTTATGCCCATCTCACCCTCCTCTGAAGAGGAATCTGTTGGCAAGCAGCAGCACAAGTTTGCTGTCCCTTGGGCTGTTCAACAGAGAGCAGGGCAGCCGGAGTAGCAGCAGCAGTGTGCTGGATAGGCGATGGGACTCTGTGGGAGCTGGCATTATGTGTCTAAGCTCAGCGAGGGGCTTCCACAGCATGTCCTTGCATATGAGTGTGCACCTCTTACACGATCAGTCACCTGTATTTCTCTGAGGGTTTGATGTGGAAATCTCAGATCAAGCTTTGGGTTTTGTCATAGTTGAAAAGACTACAAATTAACAAGTACCGTGCTTGGTAAGGTATAAATTATGTAGATTCTAGATGTCTGTTCTCTACCAAATTCATAATCAGGGTATCCTGACTACAGGTAAGATTTCCCAAAGATTACAACAGACAAAATACCAGTCACTGTGTTTTTACATAATGGTAAAGTGCACTGAAGTGCTGTTTCCCATTTTCATACTGAAGAAGAAAGGTCATCTGAGCATCAGTTTATTTCTGTCTCACACTGGAGCTATATTCAAATATGCACGCAGAAATAAACCGTCATGACTCAATACTTTAAAGTTCACTGAGTTCTTTGAGAAAAGACTCAAGATTTTATAATGCTTCTTTTAAGGTTATCATGTAGACATTTACATCAAACAAGCAAAAGGATCATGGAATTGCTTGGATTTTTTTACAATAATTCAGATTGCACACCGTAACCTAGGAAAAAAAGAGATGTAGCTTTCACAGTCTCAGACTAAACACTGGGTCTGTGCATGTCTTTTTGGCTTCTGTTTAAAAAGGCTAATTCATTGGAAGAGAAAGATGGAGAGAAAAGATTTCATAATTTAACAACCTCAGACCAGTGACAAAACAGCCTTTTGATTGCAAATATAGGACTTTCATTTCCTAAATGTATGTTCTTTTTAGTATAAATTTTGCTACTATATGTGCAGCCTAATGTGTAAGAATGTGAATGGATAACTCTTTAAGTGCAAAATTGAAACATAACACAAAGTAGAAGATGGAGACAGGCCTGTGTGCAATTCGTAAACTTGAAAATCTATTTCAAAACTTTTTTTGCATAAAATAGAACGTGAAACAAAGGAGCAAATTTCTGTTTAAATTTTCTTACAAAAATAAGAAAGCAGAGCAGTTATATGACAGTAATGAAACAACTTACTGAGTAGTGGAAGATGACAAGGGAAGCACCAGCTGTTTCTAATGACCTTTTGTTCTTAAAAGAGTGTGAACACTTATGAAGCCATTTCCTGACAGGACACATTCACCCAAGAAGAAATCTGTAGGAATCACTTAGTCACTAGCATGCAAGTGAAATCCACAGCAGAAACAAGACAGAGTGTTTTCAGTTGACATGCAAGTGCAAAAGCATCATTTCTACATTTTAGAGTTGCAGACCAATAGTCACAGATCTCATTAGAGCTGGCCAACAGATGAACTAATCTTTGGCACCAACTACTGCAATCTCAGGACTAGGATTTCAGTCTCATGGTTGGTGTTTGTGGTAGTCCACTTTTAGACCTGTGGGATTGCGCATAAGGTACACAAGAAGTAGATGTACTCTCTTGGGGATGTCTACCTTTAACCAAGCCAGCTGGGGTGTGCAAGGTATGCATCGAGCAGCAGCAAGCTGAGCTGCCCAGTTATCAGGCTTCTTTTATGAGTTCGGCAATCCACATTGAGCTTGATAATGCCCTCGTATCCGCACTCAGGTTAGTTAGTTCTTGCTGAGACAGCTCATAGTAATGAGCTGTCATCATTTTGACTTCAATACATACTGTTGCCAGCCTATCCTTTGAAATATCACCTTTTTTATTGCCCTGGTACTTCACAGGTCACAGCTTCAAACATACATCAGGTATTTAATGCATCATCCTATATGTCCCCTTCAAAAGGCAGCAACATTCCCATAGAGGCAAACTGCAGAATCTTGGCCTCCTACCAGTACAATAGCCCAGGATGCAATATTAGAGCTCAGTCTGGTTTACATATGGAAGACTTTATAGAGTTTAAAATGTATGATACATATCTCTGCTGTGATTGGATTTTATAGAAGGACTGCAGAACTGGATGGTAAAAGATATAACATCATTCCTGAGTGGTTCAGTACAGACTAAATATTGGAAAAAAGCTCTTCATATAAACAAGAGCACCAATAACTCTTGTAGAATGAATAGAGGGGCATGAAAGTCATATACAAACAGTAGCAAATGCTACTTACCTCAAGACACAGGAAGAGAAATACGGCATTTTATCATGAAATACAAGAGTCGTTTCAGCACTTTGCATTGGGCAGCAGAATAATAGACCACTATTAGTTAGATGACATTGAAAGAAGTTTTTTCCATCGTCACATTCACACATTGCACATTCATTGCAACTGTGGGTGTGAAACCTCCCCAGGGTGCCAAGACCTAACATCCTGCCACTGGCTCAGTTGTACTCCACCTGCTCCCCCTGTCATGTAAAGCTAGTTAGAGGTCTTTAAACCTGTTAACAGTAGTACTTCCTAGCTGTCCAGTTGTGTATACTTTAACTTCTTCCCAAAATTGCTTCACAGACTACACATCTGTTATTGGAATTTACACCTTGGTGGAAAACATGCCTGGGAAGTCCAAGAGAAGTCACGTATTTATGCTTGCTTTCCACTGCAATCAACCTGCTCTTCCTTCATCTCTCCCCAGCTGTCTTTTTTTTTCCTAGATTCATTTTGTGCTTAAGTCACCTGTTTACATGACGGAGGAGAAAGGCCACAACCAGATTATTACATTTAAATTTGCCTCACCTTATTCAATATTGCAACTGGATGAACGAAGGACCTTTCTCTGGGGCTCATCTGTGTTTAGTTTTCACCACCTGTGGCAGCAGTAACAACATCCCTTGGATCTGTTTGTTATCCACCACCATGGTTGCTCTGGAAAGCTGTGCCCCTGTCAGTCACATCCATCATGATGCTCAGCTTCCTGGGGATGATGTGAGGATGTTTGCAGGTAATGCAGCAACAGAAGATAACCGAGCCTTCAAAGGCCACAGGTAAGGCTCCAGGTAGCAGCTCAGGGAAAGATGGGATGATATGAAATCCTGCTCCTCTTCTACAGGTTCTGCCTTTCCCCTTATGAGTTCTTAGAGTGAGGAGAGCCAGGTCATCCATGCTGCCCTGATGCATTAAAAATGAGCTCTGTCTCACATTTGCTTCCCTTGTGTCCTCGTGGGCCAATTATTCAAGGTTTTCTGAAATGTTTCAGGTGGACCAATACTTTATTCTAAAAACGAAAAGAGAAAGTGCAATGCAACAGTTTGGCAAGAAAAAAGGCTATTGCTATTAAATGTTTTGTTTCATTTTCCAGGAGAGCTCACTCTGTGTGCTTCCAATGAATCTTAGAGATACTAACAGGAATGTCCTTCGCCTTGCAACAACTCCCCCCTAATAGTCCAGGTGCCTCTTGTCACCTGGAGTACATGTGTAGCACTGGCTTTTTCAGTGTGTTATTGCAGCTAACTTTTAGGCCTATAAACATCACTTTGGTTTTGCCTTCCTCAGTATATTCTTTGTTACTTGTGCAAGGCATTCTTGCAAGTTGCTCCTTTGATTCATAACACCACAAGTGGGTATTAGTAGTAGTGGATTAAATCTTTCACCAAATGTGAACTGTAAACCTTCTTGTGCATAAGATGTCAGCTATAGTGCTAGTCAGGCCTTCCACATGACCATCTCTTAAAATGTATCCTCAAAGTTGATATTTGCTTCACACGGTTTAGGGAGTTTTCATCTGATACTTTCATGCTGTGATGTTTCCATATAGTAATTCACTTGGACTACATTTGCTCTGGGGAGTCAAACAGTCCATTTTTCACTCTTGTCCTTTTGACTGAGTGACTTGGTAGATGCGACAATGAGAATGCAGAAGTGTATAACTATGCTGAAAGAAAAATAGATAATGTATTTCTGGTTTAATCTCTCTTTCCATTGTGCTGGAATATTTCAACCATGGCATAAAAGAGATAACTATTCCATTTTTATCTCTGAATCTTCAATGCCATCCTTAACAATCTCCATGACAGCTTTAGCCCCTTGGAAGCTACTTTCCGACGGGGAAGCAAAACTATCAACCACAAGAGCAAAAGAGCAACAGGTGTGCAAATAAGGACTGGATAAGTAACCCAAAGGTTTGGAAATCCCACACTTGAAAATGAGAGCAGCAGCAGCTCATGACAATGACAATGACAAGGAGAATTGCAAGACCAAATTTAAGTATCTAGTAAGCTTACTCAAGGCCCTGATCCAACACAAGTTTGCAGCACTGCCATGAAGAGATGGTGCAACCTTTGTGCTTACCTGGCATTAGAATGAGAACCCAAATGGCCTCACAACAGCTCAAGTTAGGGAAGATACTGAGCTGGAAGATACATTTTCCAGGTTGAATTTGCTTTAGAAAGAACCATTCCTTGCTGGAGCAGTACATGCACTGTTGGCACTAGTGCCAATGCAAAAGGTGCAGTGGAAACAAGACCCGCATCTCCTCCTTTCGGAGTTGTTTGGATTTACCCTAATGTAAATGACTGTACAATCCAGTAACTGGCCTGAAGTTTTTGAAATTCCTTCTATTCGTTGTAAACTTTGATACTAGTTGTGTGACAGAGAGCTAACAGGCAGACATATATACACATAATAATTATGTATACACACACACAAAATCTTATTAAGGTTGTAGACCTAGGGAGTCCCAGCTATATTTTATAATACTTCATCCAGCTCATATCAATCCTGGAAAATACAGTATCAACCTTCAGCTTAAAATTCCTTTTTCTCTCACTCGGTTTGTGCAACTGCTGTAATCTCTGCAGACTTAGTCTCCCACTATGAATTTTACATGATATGAACCTTTGTGTTCTCTTGCTTTTCTTGAGGGTTAATTCTGGTGAATAAATTACAACTAACAGTGAATATCTAACTGAAGACCTCAAAATATTACTTTCATACTCTGCTAATAGAAATTGTTCTGATACCAACAGTTAACCTCAACCTTGCTCTTGGCACCCACTTCTGCTGGTCTGTAATCACACTCGGATTACTAGGGAGACCCAACAGTATGTAGTTGTCAAGAGTAGTATCTGTGTCATTCTGCTCAGACAAAGTAGCATGCCAAGGAAGAGGACTATGTGGCACAGGAGCAGCACTGCTTTCTCAGCCTGTGCAACTTCTCATGTGAGACTCTCCACAGGCAGGAACATCTAAAGCCAGCTTTTACCTGCATACCAGTTTAAGAGATCCAGATTTCTTAGCTTGGCTGCTCTATTCTCAATATTTTGACACTCTTTATATCATCCTCAAAATGTTACTCACACTGCTTTTATATTTACTTTTCCAGAATTTATAAAAACAGTATTTAATAGTGCTGACCTTTAACTGATCTCTGAAAAAAAACCCCATTTGAAATGCACCTATTTAATGATAAATCTTCCATGACACCACTTTGATATATACCAGTTACCAAGTGCCTAAATCCATTTAATTTACACTTAATATCAGACAATGTTGACTTCTAATCACAATAACGTGCAGTTTAGTGCTTTAAGAAAGGCAATATTTGTGGTATGTAACAATCATATTAATCAACCAAACTTATCAGAGGAATGAAATCAGATCCACATTCCATAGAAGCTGCTCGACTCATATTCCCATCCTTTGAATTTTAAATAAATCCTATATCAGCATTGTGATTTTCACCCTTCTATCTAGGACTTACGTCAGCCCGGTTAGTCTAACAGTTTTCTTCATTCCACTTTCTGTTTCTAGCAACTCAAGACCTTAGCACACATTCTCCTTCTTGGATCCTCCTTGCCATTAGATTGATAACTCACGTTTTCTCTCTGAGTCATATAATATTTATAGATTCATCCAGTTATATTGAAAAGCTTTTCCAAATTATTCACACCATCATTTTTTTAATATTTATAGCTATGTTATTAATTCAAGTAGCATCATGGAAGGCAGAAAATGTTGTGACTTTAGCACATGCAGACGTCGAAATGTACATGGCTATTCAAAATCCACAGAAAGCTTTTATTGAAGATCCAGAAGAGTCCAGTATTTGCAGTTTTATAAGACATAGTGCTTGAATAATTCTCTTTCTACAATATCAACACTGACATATGAGATTCTGACTTTGTAGACCTGTGAGATCTTGTTTGAATGCTCCTCAGGTTTCTTACCCAAGAAGTGTCTTGTTACTTTCTTGTTACAATCACTGTCTCTCCCTTTTAAACATTGGATAGTATGAATGCACTGCTTGAGAGTTATGCTACTTTTCTGATGGTTGAATAGAGGAGGGAACTGTTATGAAGAAAAAGAATGAAAAACAAAATAGTGAAGACATCCCTACTGCCCAGTTGCCTACAACAGATCACAAAGCCAGTACTACCATCACATGAAGTCTTTTTTGTGTGAGAAAAGGACAGTGCAGGTAGGTCCCAAAAAGATGGGCATAGGTAAAGGTCCATCGTTAATGCTTTCCATATTAAACATACTATGTTTCCTGGTATTTTGGGGTAAAATGTTTTTTCTGAATTGCAAAGTTGCCACATCCAGCAGGGGTAGCTTAAGATGAATGGGAAATTCTTTTGCTCCTCAGTGCTGACATAAATTTTCCTCTCTTTTTTTAAACTAGTTGTTCTGACAACAACAACCCTTAGTTATGTGGTTACTCAGGGGACTGGAACACCTGAAAGATTGTGTAATAAATATTCATAGCTGGTTTTCACAAACAGCCTCACTCAGCTTCAAAACGGATGGTACAGAAATACTGCAAAGTATACAACATACAAGCAATGACAACAAAAATATATCTTTTTTCTAAGTTGTTTTTGCCTTAACCACAAAGTTCCATTGCACAAAAAGTCTAAATTCCAGTTTAACATGCTGGAGGACACAAGCAAAATGAAAGAAGCTCTTACAGTGACAGACAGAAAATTACTTCATTTCGTCGGTAGGTATGTAACTCCAAATTGAAAGAAGCTCTTACAGTGACAGACAGAAAATTACTTCATTTCATTGATAGGTATGTAACTCCACAGCAGTGACAGAAAACGATTCAGGATGTTAGCCCCTCAATTTCAGCTGTCATTTAAAAACAACTAGTCCATTTACTTTACCTGACCTCCAGTTACATCAGATGCATTCAGCTTACTTTGGAAAAATCCACTGAACATTTTTCTTTAAGGGCACTGGAAGCCTGAAAAGTTCAAAACATAAGAGAAACATTTTTGTCATTTGGTTTTCACAGAAGAGTGATGCAATAGTTAAAATCTAGCAACATAATGTTTAGGCACATATACAATCTGGCCATAGCATTTTGAATTAACTGCAACCTATTCAAAATCTGGTATTTTCAATTAACTGGAGCTTATTCACATCTGGCAAGCTAGCAAACAGAGCGGGAGAGTGTTACAGCAGCTTAGCGGAAGCCTGCCATGAATACACATTTGGACGGCCTGGGAGAGCGTCAGTGTCACTCTGGGAATGTTCCTGGCATGGTAAAAGAAAAACATCAAAGACATTACTGATTTAAAACTGCCTCCAATAGTGCAATCTGTAGTGACAGGAAATGGAAAAATTATCCTCAAAGGAACTGCGAAGAAAGAGCTAGTCCAGCATGATAGTGGGTTCCACACATAAAGCTTATGTTTTGTGAAAACACTCAGTATAGCAAAATATTGTGCAGTTTCTGGCCCAAATTCAGAAACAATTTTCAGGGCAGCTCAGAAACTGTAGGAACCAAACCAAGTTTGGAAGGGACAGCTCAAAAAGGAAGTCTTGTCATCTGCATGGTACATCTAGCATTTTAAAAGGCTAATGTAACCTAGATACCAGCATTTAACAAATGACAAAAGACTAATCAGGTCTCAAGATGAAACCCCAAAAAGCTATGACAAACAAAAAAGATCCACTAGAATGACTATCAGAGAGCTCGATCTGCGACTATTCCAAACATGCCGAAATCATACTTATGGTAACCCAGCGGTGCCTCTTTAAAATTGACGTTGTCTCAGTGTGATGGAATCAAAAGTTTCCAATAATTAGAGAGGGAAAAAAGGACACAACTTTGATCCCAGAATAGGCTGAGAACTATTATAGTTTGTGAAATTACTATGTGTAATTCCTATGCATAATGTACAAATGAAAATTCTCAGGGAGTGTAAGTTATTGAGGCTTAATTAGAAGAATTAATTGACATAGGCTTTTGCAGTAGGAAAATCTATTTATAGGATGTGGTTTTGTAAACCATGGAAACAGCTCTTTAAATTCCTTTTGCAGTTTTTAAGCTGAACAATCTCTCTGCTGAAATGTATTTAAAGGAAACTGTTTAAGTATTCAAGGATGATATAGAGAGTAAATTTCTTGTCACGGTTTGAATCCTGTTGCTACACAGAGCCCTGCAAGAGCCACTCAGGACAGTACATGATACTGATTCATTTTTAGCATTTGAATATTGCTCCACAAAAAATGAATTTCATATGGAGGGGGTAAGACATTGGTTACACTCTGTCTTAATTCAGTTTTACCCTTTTGGGTCATTCGGTTTTACCCTTTTGGATCTTTCATTTTACCCTACGCCAACCAATGATTAAGTCCTTGACAAAGTAGGAGGACACACGCTCAACTAAACTGCATTTGCTCCAGTGAACTCCTCTAACCTCTAAGGATCATGAGAGTGACACAAAAGAACTGTAGCAAGACTGAATTTTTCACTTACTGCTGCTTGCTGATTTGCATGATCTATTCCTATAGAAACTAAATAATATCTATACATAGTTGATTCCTTAGTCCTGTTATGGTTTGAAGGCACCAAAATGGACAGCAACCACCAAGAGCCTAGGAAAGAAAACTCATTTTTAGTATATTTTCTTGTGATTCGAATACTTATTTTTATAGCTTATGGCACAAAGTGCAGGTCTGGGGCATTTGTGGATATGCTTTTGATTTGTTTACCAAATTTAAAACCAGTCTTTAAGACACTTGGGTTTCCAATGTGTTCAAAAGATCATTCAAACAGCTGCAGTGTTTGGCAGAGGGGGCCCTTATGAGGGTGACCACATGTCATGATTTAAACCCAGCCAGAAACACTGAGGAAGATAAAGGGCATATGCTACAAGATGATGGTACTGGAAGAAGAAGTACACATTTGGCATACAGAAAGCTTGGAAAAGTGAAGCGGATCATTCTTTCTTCCTGTTGATAGTCTGTGCCAGTGATGAGGGTAAATGTAGTCGTAGTCTGAGTGGCAGAGGAAAGAAGAGGGGCTGTTTGAAGGGACATGGGAGCCTGGACTACATCTTAAATATATTTCCATATGGAAAATTTCAGGCAGCCAAGGAAAGCACATGAATTGGAAAAAACATAGGCACGGGTGACTACTGAGTGGCATAGGTAGCCAGATCCCATGTTTTGCAAGATAAGCCTGGACAAAGCAGATTCTTTGCACATGTGCTGAGCAACCAATATGTAAATGTCTGCATTACTTAGATCTCTTGAGCAAATAGGTACCTAACAATGTCTCCAGTCATAAAAAAGGCAGAGCACATAAGAGGCAATATTAAAAGAAGGACAAAACCCCCTGGTTCCCACCAGTAAATTTGCATCTATTATCACATCTTTTCTTGATATTCTGAAGCAAAAGAAGAAAACCAGAATCTACTCAGAGAAAATGGTACAATATATATCTGCTTTTCAACAGCGTTTAGAAAATGCAATTTCTCAGGCAGAGATGTTGTACTTTGGATTAAAAAAACCCACCTTTTTGCTTACAGTACAAATAATACAGAACTCTGGGACTGTTTAAACAAATCCTTGAGTGACATGGTTTAGTGTGAGGTGTCCCTGCCCATGACAAGGGGGTTGGAACTAGATGATCTTAACGTCCTTTCCAACACTAATTATTACATGATTCTATGATTCTATGATATTCTTCTCTAACTCATGTTAAGTAATTTTTTTCTAGTCAAATTGATTGGCAGTAAAGTCCTAGATTACTAATTGGTTCAGTTGGTCTTTTCAGTTATCATCAGCTGCTGTGTTTTACCTCGTATTCATCAAAATCAAATTTAGATCTCAACTCCTTGACCTTTTTAAGGAATTACATATATGAATCTAGTCATGTTATTCAGTGCCACTTTTTCTTCCCCAGTTGGGAATTTTTTACAGTGTTTGGGTATTTTAACATGGAATTACATAGAAAGCATTGCCTGAATAGGTATTGTACTAGATCTTCAGACAACAAAAACATCATGAAATCTTTATAGGCATCATTCCCACCAGAAAATATTTTCCATGGTAGATGCTGCTGTTTTCCTATTCCAAAGTCAAACCAGTTTAACAGCAAAAGAATATATATATATGCATTTTCCAAACAAGTGATGAAAAAGAAAGAAGGACGACTGTGTTACACATTTAAGACTCCAAAGCAAAAAGCTATCAAAATCTTTAGATTTTAATTAGTGTTCCCAAAGCCGTACTTAGGAAAACAATCCACCACCAAAAATCCGGAGGAAATCAGTTGAGAGAAATTTTGAGATCACAAGGGCCAGATATGCTGCAATAAATAGAGATACATAAACTGATATAATTAGAACATTAATAGTAGGATATTAGGAGTTTTATACCAGCCTAATCAATTTAAGAATCTCAGTCAGTGTAATTGAATTATGTGTCAATAAGATGCAACAAAATACAAATTGAACTACTGCCAAGGCTATCTGAACAAATCTGCATCTCAGCACTCCATACCCTGAACTCACATTGCTGTATGCATCAGCAGACTGGATTACGAGATTCAGACCAAACTGAAACATGGCAGGTCCTCTTTAGGTTACACTCTGACACCTATCCTCACATTTGCAGGACTGCATTTCAGGAGTATGTGTCTTCATTCACCTTTAAGCCTGCCCTCTGCCGTACTAGTTGAGTACAGTCATTTTGGCCCCTTCACAGGTAAGCTCCAGGTATACAGCCAAGAAACCAGGAAGCCTACTATGCTCTAGTTTAGAACGCTATTTCAGTTGCTGACTCCAATGTGAGCATTTGAGGAGAATCAAAATATGCAAGTGCTAAAAAGCACAATGGGTGATAATAACAGCAAGACCTTTTCTAAAACTCTGCTGCGTCTATATTAACTGTGGACCCTCAGTTCCTGGTAATTGTTGTTTCTCCTCAGAACATCCAAAGGTGAATTTAGTATTTACATTGTTAACAGAAGTGACTGATGTCTTTGCTAGACATTTGAGTCAAGATACTGCCTTATTTAGTTTACATGCCTTTTTACTCTATTAATTTAACATAAGAAATGTGCCTTTCATTAAAATGTGACATTAAAGTTTTTCAGTAACTCCTGAAATATGTTTGATTGGGGTAGTGTGCTTATATTTGATAAAACTCATTACTATATTTTTAAGCAGACACAATGGTTATACTTTTTGCCAAGTAAGTTTATCTGAAATACCTGTAATATGAGATAGCAGTACCAGAGGTATATTATTTTGATAGAAACCTGAAAATACATGCTTCCCAAATAATGCTAGCAAAATTCACTCACTCAGGAAAACAAACAACCAAACAACACCCCCCCCCCCCATTTCAGATATAATAGTGCTTTTCTACTGTCACACAATCTCAAGAGAATAGAGAAATCTCATTAGACATTTTAAAATAATACAAAAAAATTACTCACTTCAGTTCTATGAAAAGGGTTACAGCACTCCATCTTCCCTAATAAATCCAATTTTGACCTACTGAATATATGTTATCAAAGCACAATGTTTTAGTAAAGTAAAGTTTTAGTACAGTGAAGTTTTAGTACTGTGGAGGTTGTTGTCTCTGTACTTTCTGTCCATGTCACAAGAACTTCCAAATAAGAAAATGACTGTCAGCAATCTAAACTACGATGTAACATACTAAAAAAGTTATGAAGACTAACATTTACTTTCAGACACAGTATAGATTCTTTCAGGAAGGAAATGAATTAAATTGTTAACTTGGAAACTCATCATACTATTCCTTATGCTGTGCCTACTAGGCATGAGATATATAAGTTTATTGTGCCATTTATGCATTAATATATGATGCATTCATTTTTTTAAAGGATAAATAGATATATATATAGTATCTATGGTTTCATAACATTTTCCTTTCTTTACCACATATGGAAGAGAAACCATGAGACTAAACTTACTAAACATGTCAGGGAATCCAATTCAGGCATGGGACATAAAAGAAAAGTTGCCAACAGTTGCCAGCATTTGAGCTTTTTAGCTTATTTCCACCAAAGGGAATGCAGCACAAGAGGACAAAGTGGCTGAATTCATTTGCTACATGAAGCAGACATTCTGACTCCAAGCTGAAGGAGGTTGAGTGGAGACAAGAAGATAGTGATTTCCTCATACCTCTCAAGCACACAGACAAATTGCTCATTGGCAAGAACTTGTGGATATTTGTACTGCTTCAGAAATGAAGAACATAAAGCTAGTAATCATTGCCAGCGTTGTTAATTAAAGGGATCAGGACATATGGGCAAAACATACTTAACCTGTTTCCCAACTCTACCATCTTATCCTGGATTTCTTCAAGTATTTCTCTTCCCCAGTTCATGAAGATAAATTCAGACAACATAGAGTCAGACAAACCCCCTGGTTACATCCTTGGTGAGTGCAGAATGGTAGAGGTGTGCACATTTAGAAAGTTGGAGTCAGGAAGCTGCTACCACTACCATCATCTGGATGCCAACAGTGTTCAACATTGGATTGCAATACCTTCTATAACACCTTCATGATAAAAGTGAGGAATTTTTTAAAGAGTAGAGCCTGCATGGACAATGATCTATTAGTCATATTATAAAAATTTTAAGTGCCTTTCTAAGCACTTGGAGACAGAAATCACAAATAAATAAATAAATACTGGAAAATTTTATGAGTAACTAAGTGCTTTTACAGAAGGGATTTCCCCGCAATCAAGATTGCAAAATAATCTGGGTCATGATATAATAGTGCTGTAGTACAGACTTTTAGAATTATGCTTCTTTAAATGATTCTTTCTATGTTTCTATGCTAATTTCTGTTGGCCATCTTGGGCCTTATTGCTTTTGTAGATAGAAGTGGGTAAGAGTTTACTTGACAAACTAATGTTCAACTTTCTTTTTGTGGTAGTTTGGGCTTTGCAAACAGGTGTCATTTTATTGGCTTCCACAGGTTGCTTTCAGTTCTGTTATACTTCAATAAAATATCTAGGTGCAGCTCTGGGGTTTTGCTCAGTTGTAGTAAATCAAGTGATTTAACACATAATTTTAGTAGATCTACAAAAAGGACATCATGAAACTTCATGGTCATGCAATCAGACGTCTTGACTGCTAATAAAAATGTACCTTTCACAATTTGCTGTCTCTATTTATACCTGGAAAGTTAGCATGAAAACCACAGTGCATTTTTAAAGAACTGAAAATCAACTCCTCATTCTCAAACCAAGCCTTCAAACAGGCTGCCTCAACCACCATAGCATTTGACACCTGGGATTTCCCTCATTTCTTCACTCTTTTTCTCTGCCTTCTTGTGCATGTGACAAAGCAAAACAAGAGGATGATTTTACTGACTGACATGGTTCTCTGAGCTGCTCAAGTCTACAGAATCCCTATAAAATTCATGGCCTGACTGGTTGGCATGTTACAGCAACAAAATGATATGGTAGGATTCACCTTGGCCACATTTTTTTTGTTTTGCACTTCGTAGTTTATGCAATGCATCATATTGCCTTCAAAATTTTTTGGGCTGTAAATAAGCCCACTTACTGGGAAATTATATAAAAGATAATCTGCAGCATGAATAGTAGAACTTAGGAGTTACAATACTTCACTATTTTTTAATCTCAATAATTGCAGTTTTTATATAATTCATACAACATATTCAACATAAACTGTCCAGTATAGTTAGATTAGCATTTGTCTGTATGTTGAAAGTCCAGTAGAGTGGCTGTGTGTGCATTTACCCCAACTGTATGACTGCTTGGTTCATAGCCATTTCAAGGTGCAGGGTGTGTTTCATCTCAGAAGTCAGAAGGAAAGTAGGCACTGCAAAATGAGAAAATTAATTGCAGATTACTCTGCAGAAGCTCCATTCAATCAATCTCGTCTTAGTGTTAGGAGTGCCTTTTCCTGAGCTCATTAAACCAATGGTTTGAAAGCAGCCTTTCATATCTCAGGCATGTACCTCATCAGTAAGATGAAACTGCCAAATGCTAAAAGCATTCAGGTGAAATTCATGGAAAAGAGTCAGTTAAAGAAGTGCATACCTGTAAAGAGCTCATATTCAGCCTGTTGCTAGATCACCTCATAGCTGTCAATAAACCAAAGCTTGGTTACATGACATTTCTTTCCAGATGCCGGTTGACATTAATCAGAACTTGAAAAAAAAAAATGATAAAGGATTGAACTAACCAAGCAAAGTCACTCAACTTTTGCCATGCTTGTGATAATTATATGAAAATAGATCACAATGTTACTACCAGTACAAAGAAGAAATGCTCTGAATGAATGAGACCTGGAGGGAAAATGGAAGTTTAGAGAAACCAAGCAAAACACTTTTGCTAGAAATAACTAGCTATATGTCTTCTTATAGGAGTCTTGCTAGACATACATCTAGTTTTTAATGAAAGCAAGCCCAACATGGTTGCACTCCCAATTAAGCATGACTATAGCATGACTGTCTGAATTGAATGCGCCTGTGTGTACACGACGGGCAATGCTAAAAACCC
>JBCJKH010049948.1:62608-78446 GCA_039877255.1 Loriculus beryllinus | reverse complement strand
GACATCACTATTTCCGACATGATATCAGGTGAAAAATAAAGCCCCAGAAAGTTACGAGGTCTGACCCACACAAACCTGATTAACAGCTGTGTATAATCTCACAGCTCCACAAGATTGTTGCTGGCTTTCCCTACTGAAAACTAAACTTGCAGCAGCCCACCCTCAACTCCCAGATCACAGAGCACAGACTACAAAATGTTATGTAGAAAAGGGAAACTGAACTGCAGCTACAAATAAAGAAGCATGTTATGCCATTATCTTAGCTTCTATAGCTGTCTTTGAATGTGAAAACCAGTTATTCTGATACAGAGGTAATTTTACTTTTTCTTTTTTGTTCTTGCTTTAATAATTTTACTCTCATTTGTTACTTGCAATTCAGATAATACATCCCATATATCTATACTGCCTGTGGTTCTGCTTCCCTTCTTTTGGCACTTTTCCTTCTTCATACCACACTGGAATGAAGAATGACAAGACAGGTGAAAATGCCTGACATGAGGCAACTACGTTTGTACCTTAAAATGCCTGTACAGGTGTCAGTAAATCCTACCACAGGAGCTCTTACCATTATCGAAACCTTCTGTTTTTATTCAAACCTCCACATAGGACATGATAAATTTCAGCTGGTAAAATCAGACAGTTCGGGTCTCTTTGCTTTCTACTGAGTGGCACAGCAGCAGCTTGCAAGTGTATAAGTTTCAAATTTGAAACCAATCGATTTGACCCTTTATTCCAACTACAGCTTCAGCTATGGTGTGAACTAGTAAGAAAGGACTACTTTGTAACAACTATTTCTCACTTCTTTATATCCGTCTTCCAGACAGTACTCACCAAACAAGAATAGGAGTCATTCAATCTGTGGTCCAAGGTCTGCCTCTGAAGCAGTCTAAAGAGGGAAGCATGGTCAAATTTGCAGGGATTAGCAGAAATAAACTCATCCATGCCATGTTTCTGGCCACGGTCTGCATCTGTTCATACAAAAGAAAAATGTGCAGAACAATACATCTGAGTGTGTGTGCAGATTTACAAGCACAAGTGTACATATGGCATATGTCTCAATATACAAACTTTCTTGAAAGTATCTCAAATAATGTCATATAAGTAGACACAGGTGACTTATTAAAGAATCTTAGTTTTTAATCTGAAAATAGTATTACTGAGCTATTTTTCTATCATACAGATCTATGGTGCGTAACACTGAAAAAAATGACTGCAACCCACAGACAGATTAAACCATATTTAGAAAGGTTACTGGAAAATACAACATAGTACATTAAAATAATTCTTAAACCACAATCTTCAAAGGTTATAATTTACAAAACAATGTTATGAGTACAAAAAAAGAAAAAAAAAAAGTGTTTTATAATTTCCTGGGTTTTCATGGCTTTCTAATTTCAGCAAAATAAGCAAATAAATATCCCTCCCTCCACTGCAAAAAAAAAAAAAAAAAACCCAAAAAACAACAAAACACCAAATCAAACCAGAAAAGGTTTATGCATTCATTTCTTCAGATAAGAAAGAGCATCTTTACTGCAGATCAAAATGCCAGGCATAGAAATATTCATCATGGCTTGAAGCCTACTTCTCAAATGGCAAACTGGAGCAGAAATGAACACACTGGCTTGAGCTAGGTCATTTCCAGCCTTCTTTTTGTACTCAGCTTTTAATGAGACGAACCTTAATGTAGTAATGGCAAAAAGCTCCTTCAACCTTCCAGCAAAGAGTAGTGAAAAAGGGAGCAGCATTTTTGTGTAAATACATCAAGAAAACATACCATCCCAAATGGCACTTCAATCAAAGCCCCAAATTTATTGTTCTTCACAGATTGCATCTTTCAACGCCTTTAAACCCCGCGGGTTTATCAAAAGAGAATCTCTAGCGATTGCTTTCATTAATGCTATGTTTTGTCAAAGTCCTCAATGTGAATTATCTAGCAAGTATGGACAGAAAAAGCCTTACAGTGCCCAAAAGGACTAGTTATGTATTAGCACATTAGCTGTCTTGGATTCTATAGACTGTACCGGGGTGAACAGTCCTATCAACTTAAAAATTGACTTCCCCTTTCAATAGAGTCTTAGCTCTTTGTTCCTTTAAATTCAAGCCTATGTCTTTTTACATTCATTACCAGAAAAGTATGGATCCAAGTGTATCCTAAATGCAATTTTGAAAACCTGCGTAGTACAAACCTAAAATTTCTAAAGAAAAGGAGACAAAAGTTTATTGATTAAACCCAATTATAGAGTCAGGATCATAACAAAACTCAATATTGATCTGTGGGCATGATGCTAACATAATCAGTCACATTTAGAAATTTAGCCCCAGATCATATTGATCCATGTCAAGTCCAACTTTCAGCTGTATTTGTAGATGGGAGAATTATTTAATTCAAGCTGAAGGATCTGCAGCATCACATCTTGGAAAGATGCAGAAACTAATTCATATCACTTGGCTTTGCATTGTCAAAGCAAGAGTCACATCCATGTGACAGATTTCACCAAGGTGGATGTAGCAAATACACAGTATGACAACACATAGATGGTGTAAGGTATGAGACCATCTTCTCAGAGAAACAGCAGCATATATTTTTAATGGTTTAAGGATCAGGAGCATATGTGATTACACAGATGAACAATATTTCCATAAGCATTAGACTAGCCTATCATTAATGACCAACTTAGCTCATATTTTCAACATACATGAAATGCTGTCTTAATTAGTGCAGTTGAAATGTATTTAAATACATGAATTTGAAGATAGACAACTGATACAAACACAACTACATTACTGAAAGTACTAAACTACAATGTGAAGTTATCTATAGTCTCCAAAATGATCCACACACAGACAAGTTTTCCAAACCTCATACGGTTAATGTGTGGCTGGGTTCTACATTTCTTGCAAGTTTTCCTTCTTATACAAATATCTGATTTGTCCAGCCATTATTCACAATCAGAAAGGTTCAGAAAAGAAAAAGGACTAATATTTATTTCTGTCATTGGTCTCATGTACAAATTATACATAGCTGAATCTTTCTTAAATTAATTGGCTTAACTTTTTTCTCTGGTTAACCACAAAACTACAAAAGATTCCTCTTTTTTAAAAAAAAAAATCTGTGTAAGTACTGACAAGTATTTTGAAATCAGGAGACTGGATGCAAATGAAACAGATTCAGCATTTTAATAATGTCATCTAGATGATCAGAATGTGTAAGGTGACCTACTGAATACAATTCAGCTTGTGAAAGCAGAATCTGCTATTACATAATTTGGGAAAATAAACAAAAAAAATATTTAAAACCATAAATAGTTGCTAGATTTAATTCTACAGAAAGATCCATGACTGATGACCATCTTTTTAAGAGAATCAAACACTACAAATAACATTGTCAAATAGTAACAGAAGATCTGTTACCAAATATATTTTAACAACAGAAAAACAATTAAAAACTTACCTTTGCCAGCTGTAGGCAAGCAGGAAATAATAGAAAAATAGATCTAGGGTAATATGTTGCATTTATTTTAATGTTATAATATATATGCAAGATAACTGGTAAATCTTCTTGAAACAAAATTGACTTTTTAAAATAACCTGATCAAATATTAAGAGGAATTTATAGATTTTATATGACTGTGATTTAAAAATAATTTTACACCTCTTTAAAAAATTGTTAGTGATTATATTTTTCAAATTCCTACATAAATGAGTTTTAGATGTCCTGTGCAAGCTACATGCAAATGCAAAAGACATAAAGAGTGATATATTGTGATATGGATTTAAGAATAAATACAGTTCCATTTTATTCTCTACAGTTTCTCAATCTTTGGTAATATTGGGAAGATATTTGCAGATAACCCTGAAGCAGTAATATTAGAATCATAGAATCATAGAATCGTTAGGGTTGGAAAGGACCTTAAGACCATCTAGCTCCAACCCCCCTGCCATAAGCAAGGACACCCCACACTAAACCATGCCACACAAGGCTTCATCCAACCTGGCATTGAACACAGCCAGGGATGGAGCACTCACAACCTCCCTAGGCAACCCATTCCAGTGCCTCAACACCCTAACAGGAAAGAATTTCTTCCTCATATCCAATCTAAACCTTCCCTGTTTAAGCTTCAACCCATTACGCCTTGTCCTGTCATTACAGTCCCTAATGAACCCAGCATCCCTATAGGTCCCCTTCAGATACTGGAAGGCTGCTATGAGATCACCACGCAGCCTTCTCTTCTCCAGCCTAAACAGTCCCAACTTTCTCAGCCTGCACAGTTCAGTGAAGCCATCAGAAAGAGATGGCCGAGGTCTCCCACCCTTCCCCATGGAACAGCCCAGCTGCCAAGGAAAAGCCTGGCACAAAGGAAGCGCAGGGAACCAGCCCAGGTTCAACTCAGCACACCAGGCTCATCCCCACCTTCAGAGCGATGTGCAGCTCCAGCGACGCTCGCTTCTGTTCCCGCTGCAAGTCATCCTGCTGTCACTATTTAGGTCAACAGCTAATTTTTGAAACCCCGGGACCCATCTTGACCCATTTATCAGGAGCAGTTGTCTCCTCTGCTGCCACAGTGACAGTGCAGCTCGTTCCCTGCAGTCACCTGCATCTCAAGGCGTCATTTATTCACACACAACCCCAGACAAAGACCTCAAAGAGCTGAAACCCAGCAGTCGCCTTCCCTGCAAATACAAATCACACAGCTGAGAGCTCGCCTCTAGCTGCTCCAGAGCTGCTTTAAACTGCTCAATGTGTGGTGACCTCAGAGCAGCCTTCCAGTGTCCGAAGGAGGCTACAAGGATGCTGGAGATGGATCTTCATCAGGGACTGGAGTGACACGACAAGGGGTAATGGGTTAAAACTTAAACAGGGGACGTTCAGGTTGGATATAAGGAAGAAATTCTTTCCTGTGAGGGTGGTGAGGCACTGGAATGGGTTGCCCAAGGAAGTTGTGAATGCTCCATCCCTGGCAGTGTTCAAGGCCAGGCTGGACGAAGCCTTGCATGGCATGGTTTAGTGTGGGGTGTCCCTGCTTATGGCAGGGGTGTTGGAACTGGATGGTCTTAAGGTCCTTTCCAACCCTAACGATTCTATGATTCTATGATTCATCCAAAAGCAAGCACACAAATCCCTCTTTTATTCACAAGTTATTGTTCAGGTACCTCCACTACAACCCATATTAAAATCAAGATTAATCCACCACGTCTGCATTGTCTTTAAAAGATTGGAAGATCTGACCATACTCTTAGTCCTGACGCTTTTCTTTGTTAAAGAGCTGTAGTGTTAGGAGAAATATATCTATTTTTCTAGAAAAAGAGAGAAGTATTTATAAGTATGTATACAGATATGACTGTATCTATGGATGTACCTTTTCCAGGAAAAGCCTGCGTGTTTTAGTACTTGTCTGTGTTGGTGCCTCAGTGTCTCATAGCAAAGTGGAACATCCCCCATCAACTGCGTGCTGTGCATAGTTCATGCTAGACTGTGAGTGTATTCACTGGCCTAAGACAAATGGCCAAGACAGAAGGCAACACAGCACTGCTTAGGAAGTTAAATCACATTGAAGGACTAGAAGCTGCAAAGGCCTCTCTGAGATTGCTCTGCTGTCATTCTTTGCTGAATGATGCAGAGAGAATGAAAAGTGATTGGCACATTTTCCAAACATATTTCACATCTTCTGTAGAGCTTTAGACTGAAATCCCCTTGGACTGGAAGAGGACTGGAGTAGCAATTGAATGTGTGCTTACAAGGGGAGATGTTGGACTTTTTCCTTGAGGCATAATGAGTTGACAAGGTTGTAATTAAATTGGTGAATACAGACTACTAGAACTGCGCAAAGCTCAAATTAACCTCTAAAATATGGCACTGAAAACTCAAGGAGATTAAAATATAGCTTAGCGAAATCTTTGGTAGGCAGTGCAGCAGTCTGCTCTTCCTGCAGAAGCTGCTAGTTCAGTGTCAGAACAAAACAAATGTTGTGAGAGTCTGTTATAATACAGGATCCATAGTGCAGGACAAAAATGTTGGTCCCAAAATGAAGCAGGCGGAAGGCAGAAGGACTCCTTCATGAGAAACAGTTGTGGCTATAGTAAGGAAGGACTGGTGAGGAAGTCTATAGAGTTTCATGTTATTTAGGTAGCTCTGGTGAAAAGAAGCTGCTTTCCAGCATCATTTTACTCTTCTCCAAAGCTTTCTGCTGCTGCCTGTGCTCTCCTCTGCTGGTCCTCCTGGGTTTCTCCAGGTTCATGACCACCAGAGAGTGGGAAAGGTGTAGCCAGGCAGGAGATGTAGGGGGCTGTTACCCTGGCTTCAGTCAATTTGGATGAAATTTCATCTCCTGTGGTGGCATTTACACAATAAATATAACCTTGCAGTAAAGTAAATACACTAAAGGCTGTTAAATACTAGCTGTCTGCTGTCAATGGCACTGTTTGTTTCTAGCCTAAGTTGCCTGATGTGTTCTAAAAAGAGCGCTTCTGTCTGTTAGCTGGCTACTGTTAAGGCTTTGAGTAACTGTATTGGACAAGAGCTCATATTTGCCAAGGAGTACGTGTGTCTCTTGCAGAAACTCTCTTAGTGTCACCTTATATATGTTTTATGTATTGGCATTTCCTGCTTTTGATAGTTTTTCTGTGAAGTATTGGATTCCAGGAACATTTTGTGCTTTAAACAGGACTATTTTCTATGACACTTTCTCATGTGTTCTGAGTCAGGGCCCATTTCTGAGTTGCTGAGGAAATAAAATTGGGGGCAAAAAATAGATTTTCCTAGTCTCATTAACTCCCAACTTTGTGACGAGTACTACTTGCACTCCTGCTAGAACAGGCTGAGGGAGATTCTTCATGATACAATGCAAGTCATTATAGAGCAGTAGCTTCAGAATCAATTTAAAGAAAACATCCTTCCTTGAGACAAAATATCCCTTGGTGAACATTTGTTAAAATATACTAACAGCCATCTACATGGAGCAATCGCTTATGGCTTACTGCTGTTCTTCTGGAGTAGTGAAGGCTGCTTGGAGACCTCATAGGAGCCTTCTAATATCTGAAAGGGGCCTACAAGAATGCTGGAAAGGGACTCTTCATCAGTGACTGTAGTGCTAGGACAAGGGGTGATGGGTTCAAACTGAAAGAGGGGAAGTTCAGGTTAGATCTAAGGAAGAAGCTCTTCCCTGTGAAGGTGGCACAGGATGCCCAAAGAAGTGGTGAATGTTCCATCCCTGTCAGTGTTCAAGGCCAGGTTGGACAGAGCCTTGGGTGACATGGGCTAGTGTGAGGCATCCCTGCCCATGGTAGGAGGTTGGAACTGGGTGATCTTAAGGTCTTTTCCAACCCTAACTATTCTATGATTCCATAATTCACAAATCTTCCTTGTTCTTGTTTATTCCACTCAAGGTGGCACATATCTTGGAAGTGTTCTGTGATTTGTGAGCATTTACATCAGCATCTGGCAAGAAGTTAGTTGTGAAAGTGAGGAAGAATCTGCTTTCAGAAAGGCTTATTTGGTGGCACTTCGTAGCATCAAATGGCCTATCTGAAAAGAAAAGGAGTGCCTTGATCTGACTAATTGGATCAGCATAATCGGATCTGTGATTGCAGAACATTTGATCTATAATTTAAAGAGCAGAATTTAATCAGTATGGACAGAGGAAGAGCTGTAAGTTAGTGCTGACCCAGTGGGCAGTGACATGTGCCATGGATCTGAGGATCAATGCACCTGGAGATGCTTCTCTAGCCTCAGTCCCCTTGCAAACCCTTTGTGTCCTGGGTTGCCTGCTTCTGTCTGTCTTGGAGCAAAGTGTGTCCAGTCAGTTGTGGCATCTTGCTGCTTCCTGATAGAGATACAGGAGGAGATGGGGCTGCTTTGGTTGATATCCAGGAGGGAAGGCAGAATGTCCAGCAGAAATGATGTCAAAGCAGTGAACTGTTTCAGGGAAGGCATGCTGGCAGCTTGACCACAAGTTCTTGTTGCTGCCATCATAAATACATAAGCAAGCAATTAAATAGAATCCATGGCAGTCTCGGAAGGGAAGCAGTCCCCTGCCTGCCTCCCATCCTCCTCATCCTCTCTGTCGCTGCCGGCAGAGCAGCACTGCAAGCTGGCTGCATTTCACATGAGATGTGGCTAAATTTCTCCAGGAATATAATATCCAGAGGGACATGACGAGATGCTCTCATTCCTGACATCTTAAGCTTGTCACAGACGCTGAGCCTGTTTCACCCAACATGATTATCTCTCTCCCTCTGTCAAGGAGGCAGATTCCTCAACTAGGAAATATCGTCCCCAGCCTGTCATCTGGATTCTATAAATGGAAATAGGCCTTTACAAAGCCCCAAATTATATTTAGTTACAACTGTGGGGGGAGGAAGGAGATAAAAAGGGAGAAAAAGAATAAACAAAGTCCAGAGCTCTTAGGTTAGCCCTAATCATCTGCAGACATTGATGCATTCATTAAATGTAGGCTGCATAAATACAAGTTCTTCTTCTGTCATTCCTTTTATCTCTACCTAGAGCATCATTCACTTGCCAGTCAGGTTTCTGTGTACAAGCCATAAATATTCAGCTTTCTCTGGAATAGTTTTTACTCAATATTTGCTCATTTTCATCCGAATTCTCCATATGCCAGAAGCAGCAACAGCAAAACGCTGTGAGCTGGAGGTGTGCGTTGAGGTCATTTAGCTTTGGCGAGCCTACAGAAGCCTTATCTGACAAGGAATTATTAGACCTGTGGTGAAGAGTGAGCCAGAAATAAAGCTAAAATCTTGCTGGTTTAAGTATGAAGGAAATTTAAGCGTTGTCCATGCTGCAGTCAGTGCTGGGAGCAACTCCTATGCGTCATGTTACTGCTCTGTGGGATAGGTGTGAGTGGCCATGAGAGATGATTTATTAAGGCCCAGGTTTTAATAGCTTTCTGTGTGTAGTGCTGACTAAGCAGACTGAGCTGCTGGTGTTTTAAAGGCCATTCAGGAGAAAGCAGGGAGGCGTTTTACAAAGTGCTTCACTCAACACAAGCTGGGCCAGCCAGAAAATGTGGATTTGTCTGATTATTACAACTTGGTAGAAAAAGCGTCCTTTTGAATTTTTACTTTTCCAGAAGCTGCCAAAATTATCCTTGGGCAGCTCCTACTCCCCATTTGGCTGTTGGCTGAGTTTCTTTGTGGCAAATAAATGGGAAAAAGTAAGTCTGTGCAGTGCTGTGGGAATGTATATGGAGCAGAGTCTGCTGCAGCATGTGCCTTTGAGGGCACGGTGAGGTGATTCCTACCACAGCATCCCTGTGAGATGGAGAAGTAGGGACAAATGGAATGTGGGGAAAACCAAGGGTACTCTTGAGTCCTTTCTTGTTGGATTAGAGCAGGAAGGGTGATAGAAAAACCTAAAATGTTCTCTTGACTCTGTGCTGGAGCATCCGTGTTGAATCCCTGGAAGCAGGGACATTGTGTGGACTCTACACGCTGCTGGTTTGGCACTGTAGGGCTCCTGGATCCCAAGTGCTCTGCACCAGAGGGGTCTGGCCTTGTTTGTGGCTGTAATCAGTTAGACATTTCCTTAACTTACATGTGGGCTTTAAGATCAAATTAAAGTCCTGTTGCCTCTCATGGGGCTGTGAAAACCCAACTGAAGCTTACAGTGAAGTTGGATTTTGCTTATTGCTCACTAAGTACATGTCCTGTGAGGGATGGGGGGTGATTACCAGAAGGTGGTGAGCAACTAAGTGTGTGTGTATGGGCATAGAAACCAGTGCAAAGGCAGAGAGAAGAGCACAGCAATGGGCACTTGCTGTAGCCCTTGCAAACATCAGTCCAGCCTGTTTGTCTGGACCCAGGGGTCTCTGCAGGGGTCCCTGTTATCAGATGGTTCTTTGAGAGCACAGAGGAATTAATTGCAATAAGGCTTGATGACATCAAGTCACAGCACAACTGCTTTGCTGTCTCTTCTAGGAAGGAATGTGGAGATGCCATTAGTGATGAAGTACACTTGGTATTTTGCTCTCCCTATTGTAAATACTTGTGGAGATCATCGGTGGTCAGGACCCTGCTTTATAATTCTCATTCTGAAGATGTGTCTCATTGCTTTTAAGTTGCCAGCTGCCAGTGTGGGTGTGATGCTGCCTGCAGTGAGGATAAACTGCATGTGTCATCCTATCAGCCTCTCACCCCCTCTCCCAACTCATGAGGTTCTGATCACGTGCAGGCTTTTCTGCCCTGGGCAAAAGAGGGAGAAAACGTTTCTTATGACCCCTTTCCTCCTACCTTACCTTGCCTTTGGGGAGTAGAAGACATGGTCAAAACTGCATTGCTTCTCCCTGGGCACTGGCTCTGTCCAAACTAGGTTTACAGGACCACTGCCAAGGATGCAGAGCTGGGGTGGACTGGAGGACTTGAGGAGCTGCCAAGAGTACAAGAGGCTGTAGTCTCCTGGAGCAGGCCATAAGGTTGCTCCTTGGACGTCTGAATCAGCAGGTCCCTGGAGACAGCCTGCAAACCCCTGTGAATTGATAAATGGAGAGGCTGGAACTCTGGAAAGTTTCACTTTCTCTCGTCTGAGGATGCTGTTATCCTGCTCCAGGTTCATGAGCAGATGGTTGTGTGTTTGCTTTTCTCCTCCCTCCTTCCTTTTCCTCTTTCCTTCGCACCAGTGTGATAGCCTGGCCTTCAGTAGAATTCACTTGCCATTCCTTACTTCAGTTCTGTGCTCAGAAGCTGTCATTGGTGTTTATTTTAATGTTCTAATTTCTGGTTTAGGATCAAAAAGAAAATATCATTGACCAAAAAAGAATGAGAAACAACAAGTTTTCCAGAGAACTAAACCTTTGAAAATTAATTCTTTGTAATTCAGTTTAATTTCATGCGTGCACAATTCCTATTACACGAAGGCCAATTGGGTTGCAACAGCTGTAAAAAAATCCTTTTTTAAGTCTTGTAATGTGTTATTTATTGAATGCATTATAGTTATAATGATTCACTTACAGGACTATTGTGACAACAGCACCTTATCTTAAAAATGGGAATGTGCAATACAAAATAGTTAATTAACAATAAGAAGGAGAACAAACTGAGAAGATGCATACAAACTGACAGCACTAATAGTCAGGCTCTAGGTGGGTTTGGGTAGCAAAGAAACAGAGAAATCCTAATGGAGGGGAAAAAAGACATGACTTCTATGGAAACTTAGAAATTAGTCTGGTTTTCTCAAATCTCATCTGTCATAACAGAATCATTGGAAAACTCCTTAGACTTTGCAGGCTTGATTGAGAGAAAATAGATAGGATCCATCACAACTCTGCAAAGACCAGTAGATAATTTAATCCTGCATGGGGCTTACTCAAGAGCATCAGAACACATTTGCTAGATACAAGGTAATATCAAGTAAATATTTAAAGCTGTAATCGTGCCACAGCATGTTAGAAGATAATAAAAGACACTGAAAGGGAGTGAAATGCATTCAATTTAAATAGATCATTTAAATGAAGGAAAGCAGTGATGCAATTTTATATCTAGATGCGGTGTTCACCTGACAAGCAACATGGTAAGGGCAAGAAGCTCTTGTAGAGACTCTCTGGTGGTTATAAATACTTTACCAGCCATTCTTTGCTTCCACCACCAGTTTACTGCAGCTTTGCAATTGTGGTGCTTTTATGCTATGTGTTGACAGTCCCTTACCTGCATGGAGTATGTGTTGCTAAGGAGTTTTGAGTAAAAGTTGTATTGTCAACAGTGCAGGCAGGGTGTAGCTGGGCACTGTGGAATGCCCAATTACTTCTTGTCTTCTGGCTGTTTCCTTTGTTCTAGGTGGTTGGGTGATGAGCATCTACTGACAGGAACAACCACTGGGGCTTTGGCCTCTTTTTGCCTAAAACTTCAGGCAGATTCCCATTATTTTCTCTTTTCTGAGGATAAATAAATGAAATGCAGTGAGCATGCACTGCGTCAGCTCCACACAGTTTCTGGTTTATTCACCCACAGCTCTATCAAGTGCCCTTCCAGGCAACTGCCCACAGTGGGACACTTTGTCTAGACATGATGCGGAGCTAAAGCTGTTAGTCAGACTCTATTAATATGTGATATGCAAAGCATTCCTGGAGAGAAACTTCAGAGCAGATGTGTCAGATATGGCCTGGGGAAGCTCTCTTTCGTTGTCTTACCTGGTGGGTGAAAATGACTTCTGATGGGTAAGGGCAAGCTCCAAGCCCCAGCATCCCGGGCATTCTGCCCTGGCATGGTTGCCCAAAGCTGTCTCTCCGGTGGTTGAGTCAGCCCTTGTGTCAGCTCCTCAGCTGTGAGACACAACAATTACAGCAATAATTCAACTCAGAAAATTGACAGAACCATTTAATATATGTGAGAATGACAGTGAGTCATCTCTGATCACTGTGTTTAGCAGCCTGGAGATCCACAGGCACCCAGGACAGCCTCAATCCCACATCAGCACTGACAGCTCAGGACAAGGAGAAGCAGTTCAAAGTCACTTTCTCCTTTCCAGAGAGGGCTTTGATCCTGAAAGACCAAGGCAGTGAGAGGTAAGACCTGTTGCAGACAAGGGGCTCTAGTGGGGTGGGACATCTGCTATCTGCAGCCTTTATCTTCTTCTCCTCAGTGTGGTGGCAGGCTGGTGTGTGCGATGTGAGCACATTAGCCCGTGTCACTATTGTATCTGGTGTGAAATGAATAGTTAAAGGCAGGCTAAAATGCTAATAAAGGTTTGCAAATCTTAGGATTTCAGCTCAGGAGCAGAGTGCATTGGTAACATGGGAGCAGATTTAAAAGTAAAAGGAAGGGTAGATTCATTTTCAACTTGCAAAACCTTCATATCTTAAATGAATTCTACATGAACCTATTAAAAACCTATTTTGTGTTCTCCAGCAGTCACTTAAAATGCAAGATCTAATATTAAAAGTACTTAAAGTGCTTATATGGCAAAAGGGCCAGGAGCAGTAGGAAGACTCCTACCAGTGGTGATTAGGAACTGTGCAAATACTGCTGAGAACAGGGTTTGCAAAATGGAACTGTCCTCAGCAGCACGATGCTCAGTAATGAGCTTGCAGGACCAGTGTGCTCCAGCACTTGTTTTGACAGTGGTATGGGCCACATACCCAGCTGCTGCAAATTGCTCTGAAGCTTTTCTTACTTTATGTTTTTTTCTGTTTAACTGGAGCTAATATGAACCAAGAAGACCCACACATTTACAGCAACAAAAATTCCTTTCTGTGGTTTAAAGTTTCTTTGAACCAACATCCAGAATTAATGTTTTAATTTATTTGAGCTATGTAAAGGCTCAGTAGGTATAAATGTAATAACACAGAATAGTGACTTGTCTCTAATCTGGATGGTTTCAAAGCAGTACAAGAAGTGATTGTGCTGTCCCTGGAGGCAGCTCCCCAACTGCAATCTGCAGTACACGATGTCCTCAGTTTGAAAATAGTGGCTTTTTCTTGTACTGAAATAAAAGACCACTTACTACATCCTAAACACTGGAAACTAATTTATAGCTCAGTATTGAAACAATATCTTTTTTCCAAGAGAGACATTTGTCTTTGCTTAATCTGATATCCTGTTACAAGCTGGAGGACTGCACCATTCACTCCATTCACATGGAATGTGAAATGTGAAAATGTGATGGTTTTTTTTTTTCCTTAGAGCTCTGCTGTGCTTGCTGCCTTGGGTTGTTTTTTGTGTCATTTACAATGCTGAACACCAATGTGAGCATTTTATGCAATGTAGTGTAAAAGAATGTATAAAGGCAATAAGCTCCAGTGTTATTTCTGCTTAAAGAGAACAGCCTTATTTAATCATTTTGCCTTTTTGATTCCTGGGGAAGCTAATCCCAAAGAGTGTATTGTGTTTTGAGCATTTATGATTGTTCATGAGCACACATTTGGGCACGGTGTAGAGGTTCCTACTGCAGATCTGTGTTTGCTCAGGGAATAGCAGCCACCCAAGGATGGAGATCATCTGTAGCAACATCTGAATGTCATGCCTACTTGGGTGGAATTGCGTGCTGATTTGCACAAGATCTGAAATGTATTTCTTTCCTATGACCTTGTCGTTGTGCCCTTCCCATTGGTGACAGCATGTCAGTCAGCCACGAACAACTGCAAGGTATGTTGGCCTTGGCCGAACTGTTTGGAGTGGAACAGCAGGCTCATCTCAGTTATTTACAGTTTGGCTTAAGCATAGCACCTCTTGGGGTTTTAACTCTTTTTTGCTAGTATTCAAACACACAGATCCTTTGGGATCCTTTCGGGTCAGGCTTGCCCTAGAGTGCCAGTGTGTTCATGTTCCTGGTTGTGCGCGCAGCTATCTCAATGCACCTGGGTCTGATGCAATAGGACGAAGTGTGATGCTATTAAACTGTAAGAGGAAGAATCAGGTTCCACGTAAGAAAGAAATTGATGGTGGTAAAATCCTGGCACAGGTTGCCCAGAGAGGTGGTGGATGCCCCATCCCTGGAGACATTCCAGGCCAGGCTGGATGTGGTTTTAAGCAACCTGATCTAGTTGAAGATGTCCATGCTCTTTGCAAGTGGCTGGGACTAGGTGAGCTTTGAAGGTCCCTTCCAACCTAAACTATTGTATAAGTCTATGACAGCTCCCTGCAGAGTCCTCTTGGAGATGGAGGAACGGGTAGCTTCATGCTCACTGAGGTGAAGTTAGCTTTGATTTACGCTGTGAGCTTCTATCTATTCAAGCTGGAATACATGGGCAGTGACAGCCCTCCTGGTGTGCTCTCTGCTCTGTAAGGTCGGTGTCATTAGCCAAGTCACTGCACATTGCTGTTCACAGCAAGGCAGTGATACCCTCCCTGCTGCCTGTGACCCAGAGCTGATCACCTCTCTCCCCTTTGTCTTTCACATGGTGTAGCAGCAGCCTCAGTGAGTTGGAAGATACCACTTTAAACACAAAATAGCAATATAAAGTCATATTTTAGCAGAATTGGTGCCATTCTGGCACAGTTAGGCTGCTAGCACATAGCAGATGTGCTGCCCGCTATGTGAAAGTATCACAGTGCTGTACGAAAAAACGTTGTTGGGTAGTTGAGAATGATCTCGATATAGAGAACATGACTCTACAAGCATGATCATTAAGGCGGACAGTAACAGGAAAGCAGGTAGTTTAATCTTGTGCTAATTTGGCTCAGTGCTGATTAAATTGATTAACAGTGAAAAGCGAAACCCCTCTGTGTATATGCAAGTGCATTGCAGCTACACTGTGTAACAGTGATAGCATAATTACACATGGATTTTTGTAATGGCCAAAGGGATTTAGATAAGTGTAGAGAGGGGGAAAAAGTATTTTCAAGTGGAATTGCTACACCTGTGTCAAGTAAAGGCTTCTGAAATGTGGTCCTTTCAGGAAGAGTAGGGGAACGTGCGGTGTTGTGAGTGTTGCTGCACATCATTCTCAGTCGATATGTTGTTCAAGTGGATACAATGACTTAACACTTCATAGGCCAGATGGAAGAAAAGGCTGGATAGTAGTCAAATGATTTGAAGTGCATTATTCAGCCACTGATTTGCAACCTGGGTGTTTGAGAAGTGTTGGCTCTTGTGCCAGCAGTGATTTCTGCAGTAATACGTTGGTAAATAAGAATGACAGTACAGGCAGAGGTTTCTCTTGGTTGTGTGATTGTCTCCATTTAGACTGCAGTTGAATAGTATTATTCAGGGTGCTGGAACTTGCTGGAAAACTCTTGGGGGTTGCAGGAATCACCTGTGGATGTAGGTGAACTTAATAAAAGCTTTAGTTCAAGAACAGAATATAAGAAAACATTGCATTCTTTCATCTGACTGTTTCAAAAATGAAATATTTTGTGTGTGTATGTCTCTTTGTGTGTACAGAGACCTGATTTA
>JBCJKH010049948.1:39724-57314 GCA_039877255.1 Loriculus beryllinus | reverse complement strand
AAATTTTCTTCTTGCTTTTAATTTTTCCCTTTCCTATTCCAATGTGCAAACAGGCACGGTATATAAATGCTGCTTTGGATTTTTGCTGATTCCCTAAAATTTACTGTTTCTTTCCTAGTCTTGTGCATGTGTGACTTTTTTGCAACTATGGGTTTTATCCCATTAGCAAAATCATAGCAGATTCCTGGTATTTCTCCCTTTACCAAAACGCTTGTTCACAGTTGTTTAATAATGGTGGTGCACTGATTAATTTTGGTCACTAAAAATTGACATTATCAGGTTTTTAATGCTTTTTACATTTACATTCTGTGTTGTTGAAACTTCCATTTGGGTTGTTCTTGGACCCATAAAAGCTGCTGTAGCTGTGATTTCAGTGACTCCATGAGGGTGTTTGGCTGTCATCATAGCAGGGAAAAGGAGGCTCTGGGGTCAGGGACTGTTCCTAGCTTGGTAATAAATTTTCAGCCTGACTTGAGGCCATTCATCATATTAAGAAAAGGTTTTAGCTGTTCCCTTCAGAACACAGACATCTATTAAATTATCCATACATCACCCCAGCATTAAGGCTTTATTAGAGCTCTGGTTGCTAGGGTTTACTCCAGATGTTGGTGCCTATGAATACCCTCAAAACCAAGGCTCATTTACACTTGCTGACCTGGATTCTAGTAACCTAATGTGCTTTTGCTGATTTCAGCATGTTCTTCACTTATTAAAGGTGTGGTTCTCTGTGGTTTATTCACATTTAGCTAAAGCTGTGTGCAGGTGGTAAGAAGGTGACTGGTAAAGGACCACTTATCTTCTCCACCTATCTTAGTGAGCTTGGCCAAGATAGGGGTGTACCTACCTAATGATATCAAGTAACTATACTGATGGGTGGAATCAGTCCATGGGGTTGGTTTGCAGAGCCTGCTGATCTTACAGAAGGTGAGAAGTCATAACCAGTGCCAAACAGCTTTGGCGGCTAGAACATCAGGTTCTTATGCCATGCCTTTAGATAATCACCAGTAGCTCCTTCTCCCCTGCAGACCCTGTTCAGCAGTTGCTAGCCTGATTTCTGCTTTGTTTAATAGTAAACATTGAACTTTGTGGGTAATTCTCTGAGCTCTCACAGTGGAACAGGACTTCTCAGGAGGGACTGTCAGCATGTTTCATGAACACATACATGCCTTTCAAACAAGCCAAAGTAAAGCTAGTATTGTTAAGGGAGTAATTCTATGCCAGTCGAGACCTTGCGCCCACTGACTTGCTGCTCTGTTTTGAACCACTTGTGCTTTCCTATTGTTGATGCACCTTTCCTAATACCATTTTATATGGGTTATCGGTGTGTGTTACTGTCGCTGTGTGTAACGAAGCAACAGCAGCTGAGGTATAAAGTGTCTCCTGCAGATTAATGAGGTCTTGAAAGGAGGCGATTGCCCACTGTGAAAATAGAGACTATCAACTTGAATTACTTATCTCCTAGATATGACTCTTACTAGTACCAGTCTTGTTAGGAGAGAAAGAATCAAGTGCATGAAAATGCAGGATGGTGTTTGTTAGAGGGGATCCATGGTTAAATCTGACTGGTTTTTATAGTTGCCATACATTGGCAGATATCTAGGAAACAGTGGAATTGTTTAAATTAACAGCCAATACTTCTAGAACCATATCAACTTACATAGTGCTAGTGCAACTGTAGTTTTAGACTAGCTTGTCAATAAGTTACTTTTCTGATTGTCGGAGTTTTACTTTCCTAATCCGTGGAATATCTTTTTATATGATTATTGTTTCATTGGGGGGGAGGTTGCTATAGAGTTGGAGACTCTCAGCTTGGTTTTGGCTGTGGTTTTCTATCTCTGCATCACACTATAAATAACTACCAGTGGTTAGAGACTGTCTTTGCTAAGAGAGTTTGATTTTTGTTCTTGGGAGATGATCTGTGCCTTAGAGCTGTAAGATGAGGAATCTCACTATCTCTGTTATTAACGCTTCATTCTTTAGATAGTGGAAAAGTGTTTCAGTTCATTCTGGTAATGTAATACTTTGAGGTAGCTGGAGCTTTCTGTATGCTATATATTTTATATCTTCGCTGTTTAATAGTCTGACCCCGTTCAGAAAACATTTCTGACTCCGTAGAAATTGTATTATTAATGGCAGTATTGATTCCTCAGATCAACTTTAAAAAATTACTTGGTGTTTTACAAGAAAGCCATCAAAAGGATTAATGTGCTTTCTCATTGTACATCTATTCTTCTATCCACTGAAAATTACGATCAAGTCAAATGTCATTGGATTATCATCCTGGCTCTAAGGAACTGGGTGTAATTATATATCCTGATACAGGCATGTTCGTTTTACTTTGGGGAATAGGTACACTGATGTTGTGTTACCTGCAGATGTGGAATGATTACTCCCTGATGTTAAAGTAGAGATTGCCTATGGCTAGGAACTAAAAGCATGCTCTGTTTGCCTTTTTTTTACCTTAATCTGCATGCAGAATAGATACAGGTGCTATAGGAGAATAAAGCAAAGTCATAGGAGAGAACCTTGTTGCTTTTGGGAGCAGGATGTTATTCTACTCTTTATTAAAGCTGCATGAAATAATATAAAGTGTTGTTGTTTATGAGAAGCATTGTTTCTAAAAGTACATGTTTTCCCCACCCTTCTGCCACCATGACTAAGATACTTGATACTTGAAGTATTATTTGCCTTCCTATAAGCATTTCTTCCCCTCCTTTCTTTCCCCTCCCCTGACATTATGTAGTTGATTTGATTCTCTAGATTGCTTTCCTCAAGCTCTAACTTGAGTTCATTTTGTTATGTGGTGACCACAGTTATGGATGACGCTCCCCCTGGCACACAGGAGTACATTATGTTACAGCAAGAATTGATCCAATCTGCGGAATTAAAGAAAAAAGAGTCCCCTTTTCGTGCTAAGTGTCACGAAATCTTCTGCTGCCCACTGAAGCAAGTGCACCTCAAAGAGAACACAGAGCCGGAAGGTTTGTGGCACTATGGATCCATGTTCTGTTTGTTCTTATAATTTTGAGTTTTCCATGTATGTCCCTAGAGTGTGCTGTGTGTTTTCCAGCCTGTGTCAGTGTAGCGCAACTGATGCAGGAAGCGTGATGCACTCCATGTCCCCCCTTGCTTGCCTGTTAGTGTCTGATTCAGCTATCACAGGACACTATAGTATAAGCCGTGTACGGTAGACAAGAAGTGAAGTGACGCTGCTTTTACTTAAAGAAAGTCTGTTTGTTTCAGCTCTCATCATTACACACTGCCCTTTTTTTGGCTGCCAAAAGTTGCTTGCTACTGAAACAGCATCAATTCTTAGTTGGTTCTTTCCAGTAACATTTCTGAAGCTGCACTCTGCTGCAAACATGGCACTTAGGCTCAGATTCGGCTTGTCCCCAACACCTTTCACTCCATAAGGCTTCTGCATAGCGCTAGCGAATGCTCATGACAGCTGTACTTTGGCGAAGCAGGATGGAGTTTGTATGTCATGCACGCCTGGTTGCATTTTGGGAAATGAAATGCATGCAGAGCAGAAAACAATAAGTAGAATGTTTTCCTTTTCAGATAAAGCAAAGGTATGGTGTTTTCTAATGCTGTGTTTGCTCATATGAGATTACTAATGAGGTATCTCCATCTTTAACTTGTGTACATAAGATGAAGCTATATAAAAGTATGTATTTTAATATTTTCTCTTGTTGTTCCACGTGTTTTACTCTACTGCCTCATATTGCACATGGTAAGCCTGCTACTTTTTGCATAAGCTCCAGTATGTGCCAAGATAAATGATGCTACTGCTGGTAGACGTATTTTAAGATGAAATATTCAGGGCTGGATGCTGTCGCTACAATTGAGTCTGCAGGAATGGTGAAGTGAGAAGGTTGGAGTCCTTCCTCACAAATCACTTGTGTTATTCTCTCTGTAATGACAGGCATCGGTTGCTGAGCTGTCACTATTAGCCCAAAATATTCCAGTCAATTACTTTCTCCCATTACATATCCCAGATTTTCATGAATGTTCTTGGCAATTCTGGGTGATCTGTGTCTTTTTAAATAAAACTGGTTTATTACAATAGCATTTCTTTCTCTTCTTGCCAGAAATAGTAAGTCTGACACAAACATAGGTGTAAGGTGTGGGGAGAAGGTTTTTGTTTCTGTTATAACTGAGTATTTCAATTGGGTTTTGAAAACATTAAGTGTAATTCTCCTCTCGGTTCTGGGGCTGACTTCATAGGGGTTCTGATTTTATAATTCTGAACTCAATAAACATGAAGGGGAATCCCATAGCACTCTTCTGGATTAGCAAATGTAATGAATTTCCTCTCATCCATTAGGGTTTGTGTTATTTATGAGCAAATTATGAGCCAAGAACTGTTCATATCAAGCTCTTCCAGGAAGATGATGACAGCTGAGCTACTAAAGGTGCTCAGCATCCTCAGGCAAGTGATATCTGGTGAAATGAAAGATTCCATGTGAGCCATAGAAAGAAAGGCCCTAAACTTGGCATCATTGACTCATATGCTGTATTTCAATGTTTCCTTCTGGTCATGCATAACTCCAGCAGAAGCTGATGGTTACTTCAGCGGAACTTATACTGGGAGCTGGATTCCTGCTGGGAACTTAGCTCTTAGCTAGGTCTGATTGTTTGCAGTGAATGAATCAACACTTGACACACTAATGGCATGTCCAAGAGGAACAAGGGAAACAGAGGTATGCTGGGCCTTTTATCTCCTAGGGGAATGGTTTGGTCCAATGTTGAGGAATTCAGGATTTGCTGGGAGAAGCTCGCAAGCTGCAGGCTCTAAATGAAGACCTGGGGAGCATCAGTTCTGCTGTATTGTCACCTGGAAGCCAACAGTTGCTCTTCTTAGATTCTCCATAAATCTACATACTGTCTGTCTCCAACTAACAGCTGTGTTACTTCTTCCTCCATGGCATATGGTATTGTTAATCATTCTTACTGCAAATGTTCACTTCTAAGAGGAAAGCTTTTCATCTTTTACTGCAGTGTACAAGGATGAATGCCTCTTCACCTTCCCCTTTTCACCCCTCCTTCTCTCCTCCAGGAATTTTGCATCTTTAGACAGGGCACAAGAAGCTATGGTCATATTGAGCTGTCCCACAACCATCTGAGTTGATGGGAATTCATAAGGATATCCATTTTTATTGTTGTGGAATTTCTCTATGTGTTAAAGATGCTGCCTCTGGCATAAGAGGGGAAATACATGTTTAGGAGTCCTTTTAGCCTCTGTTGCAGTATAAATTGTCTGGGTTGCATTGGTCTCTCTTTAGAGTCTGTGAATTGCCTGGCAATGGTGTTAGACCCACTGAATGAGTGATGTGTATCAACCTCTGTGGTTTGTTACCATGAAGCTTGAGAAATTCTGAGTGTGAAATGATTCAGTTGCTTTCAGTGCAACCACTAAAACAGTCTCTGAAAACTAATGGAGTGGCTGAAAAAAACCCTACCTGAATACCTTCTAGGGGGAACCCAGCAGCCAACAGCTCGATTGTGCTGTGAGGATGGATGGAAATGAATGTTTAAACTTGTTACTATAGCATAATTTACACATTTTTTTAAGGTAAAATATGGTGGCTAAGAAGCATTTAGGAAAGCTCCTAAGTCAAATGTCCTAATGAAGGTTTTATGGGAAATTACAGACTTGAAAGACTGCAGAGAGTATAAAAATGTACTCTTATCTGCTGATAATGGCATGGGAACACACAGTAAATCCTGCATGTTTCTAGCTTTGCAACTCTTTGCCTAACTATTTCATTTAGATGATGGATTTCTTCTCTGCACTTTGTAATCACTTTCAATACAGGGTTAATGCTTGAGGAGCCTCATTTATCACTTCAGGATTTGAAACCCCTAGGCATGTATGGTGATACCAGGTAAAAGATTTTCCTGGCTTTTTGTAAGGGTGTTTGGGGAATGTTCTCCTATTTGCTGAAAGGCTTAAATACCACCTCACTGTGCTATCTGAATCAGGTGGTCCATCATTTCTTATATCTCAGAGCCATTTCTAAAAGCAAAGAAGGAAAGAGGAAATCAGATCCATGTTTCCTAAATTAACCTATCTTGGTTTCTTGTTCAGTTCCTGGCATCCTACCTGCCTCCTTGCAATTTTCCCACACCCATATGCCTCATATACACCTTAGTAAAATAGGTCCAGGGCCAATACATTTGATAACAACCTGGAAGACACATAGGAGGTCCTTGGTCAAGTAACTATACTAAGGACAGTCTTTCTTTAAGTGGTAGATGAGGGAGGGAGGAAGGAGGAGAGCAGTAGGAAATCACAATAATATTATATTAAGCAGCCTGGTCTAGTGAAAGGTGTCCTTGCTTATGGCAGGGGATTGGAACCAGATGAGCTTTAAGGTCCTTTCCGACACAAACCATTCTATGATTCCCAAAATGTGGAATTTTCCACTTGGGTCCACTGCCAACAGGGTGATTGCGGTTCAGACAGGATGCTGCCTTTCCTAATGCTGTGGGAAACTATGGCTTAAGTTAAAAAATGAACTGCTGCTTTATTCTGCATCATTCCAGCTTTGTTTCATCAAAGCCATCCTACAGTTTACAATGCTGTGGATCTCTCCAATGCAATAAAACAAGCAGAGCTGACATCCTTACCTGGATGCTGGCTCCTGTAGGCATTGTGCATTGTTTACAATCACATCCAAGCACAAGCAAAACACAGGGTGGTTTTGTAGCTTCCCTCAAGCCAGGAATACACTGCTAGCAGGAGAAGGGCCAGCTGAAGTACATTTTGCAGCCATTTGTTCTCTTAAATAGTTTAAACATAAGCTGCTGCTATCTGGATAAAACACGGTTACATAAAGAGAAGTCTGCTCCTGGAACACTAATTGGAGTTGTATTATTACATCCAGAGGAGGGAATACAATGAGAGAACAACACCCATTGGTTAGTCACAGCCACATAATCAGAAGTCTTGGCCTCTTGCCCACAGTTCTGTTTTCATATGGGGTCTTATTTAATTTCTTACATACTTTGGGGGTAACATTTAGTCTTCCTCCAGGCATGCATAACCTTTTTACACAGGAAAAGCAGACAAGCATGGCAAAATATGTATTGGGATGGGAGAGGGGAATCTGGGGGAGCAGCTGGTAATGAAGAATGGCAGCTTTCCTCAATCAACAGCAAATCTGATTAGATAAAAGATGTTAAGGCTGCTAATAGGAAACAAGCAGCTTTGTGCTTGCCCTTGACAATGGCTTGTTATCTTTAGCCCCAGAAATGGGATGAGTGTAGAGCCAGCCCCGGGGGTGAGGAAAAGGTAGAACATTTAAGCACAGGAGGTGGGAGGCTGGTTCTTCCACTTACTTACTCCATGTGCACACGCTGCTTTGTCACCTGCAGAAAGTCAAAGCCTTTATGTTGTCACACTGAACATCCCTTTGGTGCTCCAAGAGCCATGTCATCATTGATAGTACTGTTACTTGGCACTTTAATTATATACTTTTCTTTTAGACCAAATCAGTGCTATTAGCCCAACTCCCTCAATTATGTTAATTCATGTGCATGTCTGCATTTTGGAATGTAATGAGAAAAGGAAAGAAGAAGGAGGAGGAGAACCTGTATCTGAAATCATGCAGAACTGTGAGAGGCGTTTAAAGTTTACTTATTGTTCAGAGCTGAAAAGACTTAGTATTCCTGTGAGGGAATAATAGAGATGAGATGCAGGAAACAGGTACAGCCGCCTGTGCCAGTTGTGTCTGAGATGTTCAGACGCAGCACACTTGGCTGTGAGACAGCAGTGAGGAGGTTCAGCATCTGTGCTGTGGGTGAATGCAACCTCAGATTTAATCTGGACCAGCAGCAGCCTTAAAGGGACTCACTGGTTTATTGAATAGGCGCTCCTACTAACTTACATGCTCCTATTTAGAGACTTCATTAGGGTTATGGTCCCTTGAAACTAAATTAATCACATTTTGTAATCTTCCATGGTGTTTTTCATCATGTCTTCTGCTTTTAGTGGAGGTGAAAAGTTGATATCTCATTCATCAAGGCTCTTTTCAACAGGAGTATTTAACCCTTTCCTGCTACAGCTGAGCTGTCTGGCCCGGAGCAGATCATCCCAAGTTGGGAAGAGGTAGGACAGGCAGTCTGCCATGGCCTAATTGGGCCCTGCAGCCCTCAGTGCTATCATCATCACCCTCTCCCTCAGAAAAACCTTGTTCTGCACTCTGCTTTTGCCTGTACCTCTCAGGTCCTCCTGGGATGCAGCTTTCAGTAAGCTGGTATAGTGGACCCCTGCTCATGGCAGAGAGACTGGGACTAGATGATCTTTAAGGTCTGTTCCAAAAAAAGCCATTCCATGATTCTATGTGGGAAACATGAAGTTTTCATCTTGCCTTTCTCCTGAGTCCTGGCACTGGCAAGAAGCAGCAATGAGCAATGCCTGAGCCTTGTCCACTGCTAAATGAAAATAAGCTCTAAATCCTGTTTGTCTGGGTATGCATGGAGCTGCTGCAGCTATGGGACCATATCTGTAGGGAAGGATGATCCAGAGGGAATGAGATAGACCACAAAAGCTAAAGTTATGAAGCTGCCACTGTTACAATGGCCTTTTACCCCCAGAGGGAAACCAACTTTGACTTAAGTGATTAAATGATAACCTTGTATTTCAGGGCATTGAGAGGCAGTGGTGACAACTGCACTCTTATTTTCTTCAGATGCTTAGTACATAAAGCAGAATAGCTCAGTCCTGTAAGTGACTGAGCCTTCTTGCCTTAATACTCCAAAGTCTTTAAGCACGTGATTAACTTTAAACATGTGAGTGCTCCCAGCAAAGTCAAAGGGGTTGGGATGTATTTAATGAGCTTACCTGAATTCAGCCTGGGCCTGGCTCGAGTTCAGGCTCAGCCAGTGCAAATCCAGAGTAATTCCACCAAAATCCAAGATTTACTCAATATTTACTTCTCTGTAAATGAGAAACCCCCCTCATAGAGTTTAACTCAACTGCCTCTTTTCTTACTCCCAGAGAAGTTTATATGGTCCTTATTACCACAATGATTCATGATTGAACATGCATCTATCATAGCATTCTTGTGCAGTAGGGAAATAGAATATTTCTCATTATAAAGAGGGCAGAGAAGAACTTGCTGCTCAAACCTATTAGGGGATCTCATCAGCATTAGTAACAATAACACTGCTGCATCAGCTGAGCACTAGGTCACTGACTATTACCTTTGGAAGATTCTCAGTTGTGCCATTTCTCACCACATGGGAGTAGAGCAGAGCTGGGAATTCAGCATTTTTCCATGGCTTAAAACTTAGAATCTGGGGTTTTAGTTTTTCTCTTGAGCAGTGCCTCTGTGGCAGCCTATGATACGGCATTGTGCTGGCTGCCCTCAGCCCTCCCTCCTCTCACCTCCCTCCCACCATACGCTCAGGCCTTGACCCATGCTTTGGCAAGCTCCAGCGCCAAACACCTTCTTTTGTCACCTCTTGATAAAAACCATCTCTTTTTAAGGTGCTGGGTATGATTTAAAGAATAAGGTGGTGGTTCACTGCTTGAATTCCTCAGCAGGAAGGATCTAATTGTCGATGAAGCACTTCAGCAGGTACTACAATGATTACAAAGTGTGTATTGAGGAAAGCATTTGAGGTTTGGAAGTCACCAAATGCGGCATTTTCATTGGATCACAGATCTCATCTGTTCCTGTGTACCTGCCACCTCACAGGACACAGCATGAGAGCTTTCCTTAGAGCTTTCCTTAGCTCCTGAGAGGCTTGGAAGTCAGTATGTTGCATACAGCTGTAATTCCTGCATCCCATTGATTTGCTTTGCTAATTCCTTTTAACTGGTACACCTCCCAGGTTATTCCTACCTACCTGGAAAATTGACCTTTTCACACATCTGTGGCTTTTGCTATCAGCTGAACGTGCCCTGAAATAAGGATTACAGCTGGAAGATCCTTGTCCTTGTGCATGCATATACCTCACACCAGGGAAGAGCATGCATGCTTTTGTTTGTCAGGCTCTTCAATGTATCTGGAGGAAATAAAGATAAAACATAAGGAATAAAATGAGCCCAGTCACCCACTTTCTGATCAAAGAGTGGGTTCAAACTTCACAGTGCTCTTCCCGGGCCAGCTGCTCACAGAGGAAGAATTCATCACTGATGGAGCGATGATTACCCATTATATACACCTGCCTTTCTGGGTGCCTGTCCTCATGGATTGATCAAGTGAGTGTTTCCAAGTCTGTAGGTAATAGATACACCAGAAGAGACACTAACAGTCCTTATGGTATTTTATCTGTCACCTCCCATGGCCACAAGTAACAAACTAGAACTGGTTTGTTGAGCTGGGTTTTCCTGATGCAGAAGCTCAAAGGTGCAGCTGTGATTATGAGCTGTGCAGTCAGCCCAATTTGCACTCCCTACCTCCCAGAGAAGTTTAAGTACATAATGGCTGTAGGAGCAGTTGTAGCACTTTTATTTCAAGACAGTGGGGTTTAATTCTTAAGTTGGAGCTGGCCTCACCACTGAACAGGTCATGGCAACCTAAATCTCCTATCTTATCTGTGTAGTCTTGAGGCAAATCTTTTATCTGTGCTTTTTGCTGTTTACCTCTTAGACTAAATACTCACTATGAAGACAGTATCTGGCACTTGTCTGAAGTAGAACATTTAGACCAAATGAGTCACACTGATATTCTTTTCTCATCTCATCTCATCTGTAAAGGACTCTCTGAGAGCTTCAGAGTGCTCCTCATATGGAGGAAGACCTTTGTCTTGTGACTTTTTCATTCCATGACTCTCCTGAGAAAGCATCATCCTTCGCTCTTCAATCTCTCCTCATTTTTAATAGGAAGATGTAGTTCTTTATTAATAATGAAGGTTTTCCTTTGTATCTTATTCAGCTTCATGGCCCATCATAATTATTGCATGACCATTTATCAGTGGTAATATCCATAGTATTTAAACACTGGCCTTTGGGTTGAGACCATGCCAAATTTTTCATGCTGGTTAGGTAAGGACAATTCTGGAAACAAGGAGTTGTTAAACTTTTAGCTATCCCTGGAAAGTTGTTTTCTTTCCCAAGACAATCACTTACAAAAGCACTTAGTCATGTCTACATAGTGCAGCAGAGCATGCTGCAGAGATCCCCTATCTACCGTCCCACTGCAGCCCAGTACAGCACCATGCAATGATGTTAGTTATCACAGGGATAATAAGCTCGAGTAACTCACAGCATTATGTTGCAGCATGCCTGTGGTTTCCAGTGCCAGGGTTAGCTCAGCCCATGTCTAACCCAGGGAATTTTGCTCTTCATTTCATCAACAGTCTGGGCCGTCAGGAGCTGAGAGTGCAAAACTGAAGCCACAACAAGCAACAGGGTTCATCTGGAAAAGAAGAGGAACTCAGTCTCAGTTGAGTGGTCCCTCAACTCCTGTGTTCTTCTCTCACACCTCTTGTTCTGGACACTGCTCTGTCAGGGCTGTGGATGCTTGCAGAAGAAAGCAGAGCATTTCATTTCAAACCCACAGTGAGCGCACGATGCAGCCATGTGCGTTAGTGTTCCTTTATGAGGTTTCTTTTTTAAGCAGCAGTAGTACTTTTATCTCTATTTTTCATTCTTTTCCAAATATCCTCACTTGTAAAGCTAAAGAAACTGAAAAAGTTTTACCCAGACTTCAGTAAGCACAACAGAGGTGTGAGGATTGCAAAAGGGCACAGTTCTCCTTAGAGAAAATGACTGAATACTTCTTCAGTAGTATCTGAGCATTTAGGAAACAGTCAGTGCCCAGACTGTTTCGTATTCAGTTCTTTCCCCACTGTTATCTATGTATAGAGATTTCCTGCTGTGCACAAGCTCTTTGAGTTTGCTTATATGCTTAAAAAAAGCCCACCTCAGCTTTTGTAGCACAGTGCAAAATGCCTGCACATCTTTTAAGTCAGCTCTTGTCCTCCAGGTCTCTTGTCCAAGTACTATCAGCAATGGTATTCAGGAAGACTGAACTGGTGATTGATGAGTATGGATCCCAGTGTGCATGTCTGCTTCTTTCTCCCATGTGTTTGAAAACACTGAGATCTTTTTTACTGGATGACTGAGACTGCAAAGAGGTAAGTTAAACCCTAAAGATTACAAGGGACATGTAGCTGTAAAGCTTCTGACCTGCAGAGGTGTATCCAATGCATGGCTGTGCATCCTCTTGAAGTGACACAATGTTCCTTGAACTCCTGTAATGATGGTGCATTTTGGTAATGAGGAGAAATCTTTTCTCAGGCATCTTGGATGCTCCTGATCCGAAGCTGACTTCCACAGTTTTCCAGTGTTCTAAATAATTCTTATGTGTTGATTCAGCAAGGAAAAAACCTGAGGAATATATGCAACTTACTGCACAAGAAGTATTTAGGTACCGGCTGTCTTTCACACTTGACATTTCTACCTTACACAACAGTCCCTTCTAGAAAGGTTATTGGTGTAGCTGTGTAAGTTCTCACGTTCTACACTATCTGGCCAAATTTAGCTTAGCAACAGGATAAAGATTTAGCTGCCATTCTTCAGTTCCTCAGCATCATTAGACCAGATTGTAATTTGTTTTGTGTGGCCCTTGGCATAGAGAAGTCTGAAGAGCAGGGTGTACAGAGCAGTAATTGAGTGTAGTGTTATGCAAATACCTAAGCATCTTGACTCTTTTGCTGGAGCCCCATGCAGAAGATAAATGAAATGGCACAACCCTGCTTCCTCTTAATTGCTCTGATGGAGGTTTGTCTTTCTTAACAAATACTTTCTAAAGAACAGCTTAAACATTCTCCTTATGCTTAGTTTTTATTGTCCTGTCTCAGGGTCTTTTTTCCCTTGGATCTTGTGCAAGCAGCACAATTCATTGCTCAGCTGTGTTCTTGCAACCTTTGTGAGAAGGTTTGAGACTTACATCTTCATGGATGTAATTGGTTTGGAAGCTTTACCAGCTTTGACTTTAATGCTGTGAAGACAGATGGGGCTGCAGAAAAAGTCAGCCATGAAGACCATCTGCAGGACAGGAATCTGTGACTGCAGTGAATGTGATGCTTAGCTCTCTGTTTTGAAAAAGGTTTTAACAGCACAAATCCCATTTGTGGTGACAGTCTGTCTCTAAACCTGCTTTTCCTCTGAACAATCATATGGGTTTTCATTTCTGTAACAGGTGATGCCAAATATGACACTTAATTACAAAAACTGTTAAAAATCTAGTTCTTTGCAGTTAGGCACCATGTTTCTCTTCCTCTGCAACTCCAGCTTCTTTCAGTTAGTAGTTGAAGACTGAGTTTTGCTCTCTAGGTGCTTTTACCCCAGGTGAGTACAATCATTCTCTATTTCAGGCAAGTGGCAAAGCTGACATAAATATTGTGTGTTTCTCTCATGTTGTTAATAGAAAACATCTAAGCTTTACATAGGATGCTCCCTTCTGAAAAGCTATCAGCATTAACCCAGTAGAGTTCCTTTGGGTTGGCCTTTTTATGATAAATTTAGATTAAATACCCTGTGAAATAGTAGTAAGCAAAAATCTGAATGGGACTTGAGCTGCAAATGCAAGTCAGTGGCTTCTTCAATCATACATGTAAAAGATGGTGAGAAATTTTGCCTGGTTTTGTCTTAATAAGAAAGGAGCATGTTCAGGAAATGACAATTTTCACTACAGAGAATTTAATGTAGTGCATTTAAATGTGCACTGAAATGTACAGTCAGTACGATGTGGTTCTGGATGTATTTAAAAAGCACAGTGCTGGTTATTTCCAAGTTGAGGGAAGCTCTGAGTCAAAACCTGCTGGTGCTGAAGAACACATTCTTCATGCTATGCAATTGCTACCCAAGTGGAAGCTGCATACGCTCTAAAATCAGATGCCCTGCTTCAAAAATTCTTTTGCCCCTTGTCTGTTATTTGGGAAGGAAACTACCAAGTAGGTTGTTTAAAATCACTTGTCTGCCGGGTTGCTGAGCCACTGATGGGCCTTGAGGAAGACTAAGCACATTGCCAAAAGCTTCTTGAATTAATGTGGACTCCTCCTCCTAAAGAGTGATGATCTTCTAACCAAAAATGAATAGGTTGTTTTAAAGGATGGCAATTTCTCCTGCAGAGGTTCTTCTTGGCTGCTTGTCCTTTGGCACACTTGAGTACCTGCTTTCCTATGGATGCCTGTTCTATGTGTAAATAATATTGCTTCCAAATTCATAATACAGGAGAACATTCTTCAGGGCATAATGCTTGGCTTATGCAGACTGATACCATTGGGAACCCTGAGAACTCTGGTGAGTTAAAAGGTCATGTCTGCAGAAGACACTTTTGAAGATAAATGTACTTCCCATTTGCTAAAACCCACTTCTATTCCCCACTCCTATTGATTTTAATTTGAAAACAAGTTACAAGTAAGGCTGGATGAAAGATGGGTTGAATAAGGTGGCAAACAATGATAAGAAAATGGGTATAAACTGCAGCAAGGAGGGCTGGTTTTTAACCATAAAGCATCATAGTTCTGAGGAAGAGAGATTGAAATGGGATAAAGTGGGTCTGATGACAGGGAAGAAAAACCCTCTAGGAGAGTGATTAAGAAGCTGGTGGCAGGGATAGGGAGCAGGGTGCTTTTGGCTGAGCTTGGGGGCTGCAGTGAGATCAGAAACTGAAAACAAGAGCGATCTCTGAGCTCCAGTGGAGTTTGAAAGCTACTGTGTTAGAGAGAAGGTGGAAGGCTCTTCTGGATGGAAACTTGAAAGGGAGAGAAATGAGCTGGAGAGGACAGAGATCTCCAAAGAAAAACAGATTAGTTACTCAACTGCAGTTCTGAGTAACATCATCTCTGTTATGCCAACACTTAGAGAACCATGGTCTGTTCTCCTTGGGTTGTTCTGCCTCACCCTGTGAAGATCAGACACCATGAGCTGACCAGCCAGATGTGCAAAGCACAGCAGCTTCTTTGCTAACTCCATGTCCACAGCTCTGTTCATACCATCACACTGTGAATCCATTTAATAATCTGAACAGTGGATTCCAATCACACAAATAGTTGTCCACATCCTCAGCTTAGGTGTATTTAATGAATTACACTGACTTCTGTAGAATGCTGCCAATTTATATCTGATCAAATGTATTTATGGGCAGATTCTTTAATTTGCACATGCAAATAGAAACCTGTTCATAATTGCTCATCCAAGAGACTGAGGCAAATCACAGGGTAGCACTATGACAGTTTGTTCTTGATATAGTCTCTCTTATAGCAGAATTTTACTGCCTCAACAGAATTGAAAAGGTGCCTTTTAAAAACTAATGTCTCAAAGGACACAGTAAAAAAAAAAACTCCTGCTAGTTGATTATTTCTTTTTAGGAGTTTTATTGCCATATTTTAAAGTCAGCTACTTTCCAACAGAATGATGTTGCGATGGATGCTTGCTGACATTCTTCTTTGTAAGTCCTTGGCCAGACTCTTTATATATCAGTGAAATTGGAATTTGCTTGTCCTAGGATGGGTGAGGAGAAAGTGGTAGTTGGTCAAGTTACTGTCTGAGTTCTGTAATACATCCCCAAGGATCTCATCACATACCTTTGAAAGGCACCAGTGACTTAACTTGGTGCTGCAGAGGAGTTCTATATTTAGCTCTTCTCTCTTACAGGAGCTGTTTCTTATTCAGGTGCCAAACTCTCTGCCCGCATGCCTTGTTTTATACCTAGCAATCTCTCTGTATAACCTGTGTTTCATCAGCCATTCTATTTCCCTCCGGGTTGATGTCTGAGCTCAATCTGTTGTTGCTCTGAAGAAGTCCATCTTCTCTCTATTTAGTTTTAGGGAAAGAATTCTGGCTGGGAGGCAGGAGGAGCATCCAGTAAAATACTGTCAGCTTTTCAGTCTCCTGCAGTTGATGTCTATGATGAACACTTAGTTTTAAACACGCAGATCTTTAGGAATATTTGTTTTTATAATCCAGAAGTCAAGGTTTGTAAGGAAAACATGCAAATCTGAACTCCCACACCAGATTTCCCAAGAGACTTCTATTGCTGTGCATTGGTTAGAAAGGAAACTTTAGTTAAAAGGTTCAGTTGTACTACTTGGATTTAGGCTGGGACCCCAGGGAAGAATCAAAACAGATCAGTTCCTGCAGTTGGAAGTTTGAGCAAACTCACAGTTTAGGGCTTCTTTATGGTCTTTAAAAATCTAGTGGTGATAATGTTAGAGTATAGGAGATTTGATGTCTGCTGTCTCCATCATTGTAACAAGACATGTTATTTCTTGTTTCATAAACTTGTTCAAATTGGCATTTCCCCATTTGAAGTCAACGGATCTTGAAGCTGTGAAGTGGAGAGATTGCAGGGGAGGACTGAGTATGGACTGAAAACTGGCTCCTAATGCTTGCTTCTAACTTCTTGGGAGACTAAATACTCAAGGTTTATTTTATATGTAGTGCTGCCAAATGTTCTAGGAATGCTCTGCCACTCCATTAAGCTTAGCTGCAGTGAGGGTCCCATAAAGAACAAGTGATAATTGCTCTGCCTGCTTCAGCTACTCCTAATAGCCCTTCTGCTCAGCAGTCTATTAAAAAAACAAGTGAGAGGTAAGAAGAAATCCATATACACAAAACTGAGAGATCTTATATAGAATTATGTCTTCTGCAGCTTTTAAGAGTGTCTATAACATGGACCTTGAAAACTTGCATTTAAAGAAATTTGGTTCACCAAAAAAGGAGTGTAACTATGCAAATGTGCCACATAATTGAATGGGTCACATTTTATTATGAGCTTGGCAGTGCATAAATTGATTACTTCCATTTGGGGTCTAAATTAAGCCAAGAAACTGCTTTTGACTTTTCTTCTCAAAATGTTTTTTTTCTTTCTTCTTTTTTGTTTTTAATCTAATTTTATGGATTCCCTGCTCTGCTTTTGAGCTGGGAGGCCTGAAATAGGGACTTGAAACAATCTGACACTAGACTGGCTTTAAAATCTGCATTCTTCAATGGTGTCTGGTTATGAGAGGACTTTGGGATGTGCACAGTCTCAATTGCTTTTATTAATTGCAGTTCCTGAGATCTCTGCTGAGGAAATTCCTAGTTTAGGGGACAAGTACCCAGGAGCCATCATCCATATTTAATGCTAATGTGGGAGCAGGTTAATGCTTCTTCTGTAACGATGTGAAAGTCTCTCAAGCAGTTGCAGGAGTGTTTACTGGAGTCTTCCCATGTGGAAATCTCCTTTCATAGTTTATAGAGGTTCCTCATTATAAGCCATCTCATGCTCCATTTTCTGTAATAACAAGACTGGAGGCCAAGTAGGAAAATAGTCTTGCAAAATTGTTGTAAACCTTTACCTCTCTCTTAAAGATTGTTCTGAAACCTTATATATCAACATCTCTTACCGGGTATCTGTCTTCTTCAACAAGACAGCTTGAATGAGTACACGTGAGTTTTTCCAACATGATGGAGAAAACTATTGGAGTATTAGAGAAAGGTGTAGTTTGGGCATGTGTCAGGGCTTCAGATATTTAGGATTCACAATCCGTAGATTGTCCATCTCAACAAATGAGCTGACAGTTCAGACAGCTCAACCCTTTGCCATGTCCTCTCAGGGTAACCCTGTGATGCCATTTCACTTGT
>JBCJKH010049948.1:23420-34299 GCA_039877255.1 Loriculus beryllinus | reverse complement strand
AATCTAAAGCATCCCCGGAGATCTGATTTCAGAATTCAAATGGATTAGGTCTCTCGCTCTCTCTGTACATATATATATATATACACATATATATATATACATATATATACATATATACATATACATATACATATACATATATATATAGTTTACTCATGAACATGAACTGTCTGGCTCTTAATTTCCTTGCTGTGCTGTTAATGTGAAAAAATGTGACATAAACCTCCAGCATGTCAGGGAAAGAAACTATCACTGAGAGCACCTGGGACCACACCAGTAGGTGGACTAGAAGATAGGACTGATTGTTTTTATCGTTGGACTGTACCTGTCCTGTTCTGCCTGGGCTTAATGGTTGCAGCTTTCATGATCACTAGAAATTCACCAGCTGATCCAAGCTGTGAATTACTGCAGAATGAAAGTGCGAAAGATGAAGCAAACAAGAAGGAAGCCAGACATACTTGGCATTATCTGACGGCAACACTGCTCCCATGTAGATGACCAGATGTTTTAGGGCACGGGGGATCACTGGTTTTCTTTTGACTGTCCTGGTGTCCTGACACGATGTCAGGTTGCAGAGATGTTCTGGCTCTTGCTGCTAGGAGCTGCATCCTCCCATTACTCCACCAGATGACATGGAAACCATGATCCTTTTCCCATGTGAATGATACTCAACACCATCAAACACACAAGCTTTCAAAGCCAGCTGTTTCCCTGAGGAAAGGACAGTGCAGTGCAAAGGGAGGGAGCACATGCTGCTCAAGCCACAGATTCTTCTTCTGAGGATGCAAGATGTTCTTGCAGGCCTTCTCTAGCACTTGCCTGGGAGTTGATGGTGCAGCAGATTTGGTCCAGGTAATACAGTGCTTAATAGCTGTGAAGAGCTCACATGTGCTTACTTAAAGCAAGCTGGACTCACCTCAGTGCTGGCTCAGTGTTGCTCTCCAGTAGGAAGCAGGGAGAAGCAGGACAGGAGAAGAATGGATGTGTTTGTTTTCCCTCGGCTGAGAGAAGGAAAAATAGCTCTGGGTTGGGGCTCTTTTTGTGTTGGCTTTAACTTTATGGTCAGCATCTGTTGTTGATGAGCAGTGGGAGCTCTGAAGTGCTGACCAGCTCTTTTCGCAATGCTTTAAATAACCAGAAAGGCACACAAAGTAATAAAAAGAGGAGATGTGAATCCATATTAAAGGCATTAATAACTCGAACAGAAGTCTCGATTTAAATAATGTTTTGAAACACTCTGTCAAATGTTGTTTATTGTGTGGGGTTTGTAACCCAGCCTTGTTTTCCCCTGAAGACCTGGGGACTGGAATGTGCCAAGTCACACAAGTGCAGTTCTACATTCAAGAAATTTTCTTTAAAATTCCCAGGAGACAGTAGTTCTCTTCTGTCATGGCTGTCAGTGCAAGACCCTTGTGCAAGTAAGGATTTAATTGCTAGGGCAATGGATGTTTATTCTCTTACAGAACTTCTTATGGATGTGTTTTTGTGTCGGGACTAAATGGGAATAGGTTTGAACAGTCTGCATGCTTCTCATCAGAGATGCTGGGTGTTTGTGTACCTTACAGCCTTTCTAAAAAACTATCCTGTATTTGCAAAAACGCTCAGTTTAAAGAATGAACAAACACTGCCAAAGCATCTGCTAACTCCTTTCTTACAAACAGAATTCTTTATTAAGCTAATCTTATTTTATTTAGTAGCATTTTCCAGAAAAACAAATTTGAATGCCTCTGTGCTGTGGGTATTTGGCATCACCAAGATCTCCCTGCATAAATAGGTGTTTTGAAAGAATCTGCTCTGACAAAGGAGCCTATGACTTCATAAGTGATAATTGCATATTCTAGGTATCATTTCAGTTCTGTCACTAAAATAGTCTTTGTCTGTGTGCCTTCACATCACGCCTGTCTCTGCAGTACCCAGGAACCTCATGAGAACACAACGTGGAAGTAGACTTTTCTTAATCAAATCCATCTACCAGTTTCCAAGGGAAACATACCATTTCCCCCATGCTTATTTTCATACTTTCACACATCATACACACAAAACCACTTTCGCTAATTTAAGAATTATGACAATTCACCCCTTTTTTCCTTCACACTACAGCAGCAATACAGTTTGAGTCACATCAGTAGCATTCCCGCTGACCAAGATTATAGCTCAGCAGGAAAACAAGTCATTCCAAATTGTCTCCTGGCATAAACATTTTGGATCGTTTTTGTATTACAACTGAAAGGGGAAAAATTTTGGGTCTCAGACTTTTTTGTGCTTGTCATGTGAAAAAAGACAGGGCTTTTATTTTTACAGTGAACATTCCTTTTGCTCCTTTTTTACTGCTTTAGAAGTAGCAACTTCTAAGGGGAAAAAAAATACTGTGTTTTAATATGCTGTTATTACACATGCATCTGCGGATTAAAGGCTCCCTAGGCACCTATTGATACAATAGACCGTAACAGCTCCTTTGGAGTCATGTCAAACTGTTACAATCAACCCTGTCAGTGATCCACACTTAATAGAACATTAAGAGATGCTTGAACCATATCTTTCAGTCCCAGTCATGGTTATCTGAAGCAACATGGAGGTGAATGCTCTTTGACCAGTGCTCCAGTCGCACACCCTGAGATGACCACTGAAGTGACACTTAGATGGAAGCAGTGGGAAGAAAAATGGTAAACAACACATCCCTTGGTTGAACATTGCAGTTCAAAATGGCAGCATAGCTGCAGAAAGAGCTGCCAGCAGCTCCTGCTGTACTCTGCATTTGTACTTCTCACAGAGTTTTTATAAAGGGTTTGTCTAGAAAGCCTGGGCTTTTGGTGGACAATGTTCTGAATCGTTTTCTACCAAAAGACCTGGTGATCAGGGCTCTGGCAGCTAGAGGTTTGTTGGGTGTTTGCATTCTCCTCCTGTTGCTAATGGTGGTGTTGGCGTCTTCATCCATCCATCAAAATAAAAAAAATTAAATGGGCAGATTCTCGGGCTTATTCTGATACATTTGTGGTCTACAGGGATGCTGGAGAGGGACACTTCATCAGGGATTGTAGTGGTAGAACAAGGGATAATAGGTTCAAACAAGGGAAGTTTAGATTGGGTGTAAGGAAGAAGTTCTTTACTGTGAGGGTGGTGAGGCACTGGAACAGGGTGCCCAAGGAAACTGTGAGTGCTCCACCCCTGGCATTCAAGGCCAGGTTGGACAGAGCCTTGAGTGACATGGTCTAGTGTGAGACATCCCTCCCCATGGCAGGAGGGTTAGAACTGGATGATCTTAAGGTTCTTTCCAACTCAAACCATTATATAATTCTAAAATGTCCCATTGAATGTTGACAGAAGAAGGAAATAGGATAGAACATTTAAATCCAGAATCATTATTCTTATAATTACTGCCTCAAATTTTCTCAACTACTGTGTGATCAAGAAAGCCAGTACAGCCTCCACTGCCAGTCAAGCATAGCACGAGTGACTTCAAGTGGGATTTATCTGTTTACTGGCTAAACCTCTTGAATGCATGAAAGCTGGGGAAGTGTAATGCTGGAGTTGACAAAAATATGGTGCTGCTGGTTCCTACAAGCTATTTGAAGTGCTCTTTCAGTTTAGCTTCTTTAATAGGAAAAAAAAGAAAAGTAATTTCTTTCACAGACTCAACACTTAATTTCACCAATGCTGGGAAGAACCTAATATTGTGAAGGTCAGTGAAGTCATGAGCCCCAGTATTCAGGCCTAATTTTTCCCTTATAAAATTTAAAAGAAGAAATCCTTTTTATCCCTCTTAGGTCTTAAGATTTGTGGGTTTAATGGATGGCTTTAATGGAAAGTTGGTAGAGCTAATATGTCTGTTTGTAGGTCTCTGGTACCTGTGGCTGGCCACACTTGCTGTTACCAGACTGTTTTGCTGGTAGCTTTGCTGGATTTTGACTATTTGAGATGTTTGTTGTTTGTCTCAGGCAGAATAGTTTCAGGATAGTTTCAGCTAAAATAGTTCTTTCATCTCATGCAATTAGGGTTAGACTAAAATACATTTTCTCATTTTGATGGTTGTTTTCTGTGCTACAGGCTGTTGTACAGCTTTTTGAAGTCGATGGAAATCTGTCCATTAACTTCAGTAGGCTCTAGTTTGTCCCTAATCGATAGTAATTTGGTTAAAATAGCTCTGAATGTTCTGGATCCCAGTGGACATTGCAGTTGTCCCTTAGGTTGTAATAGCCCCCAGCTTTTCTGTGCACGGTCAATCCTGTTTGCCAGCATAAGAGAGAGTGTAAGGAGACATGTGAATCTCACAGTTATCGCTGTTCTTGCTAAATCACAGTAGACAGGTTTGAGATAAATTAAACCCACACTGTGTGATGTGGATTCTAGTGACTGAATCATTCCACAGCCTGCTTTCTGCAAGCAGCAGAATTATCCTGGTGCAGAATGGGGAGGGAATGGTATCTTTGTCTTCCCTTTTCTCTTTCTCCTCCCAGCCAACAGGCAGACAGGGTTTGTGATGCTTCTTGCGACTGCAAGACACAGGCCAAGAAAAAAATCATAATGTTTCACTGTATGAGTTTTCTTGTTGCTCTGGAGCATTCTTCGTGTTTAGACCATAATCCTTTAAAAATTGGAGTGTCTTTCCTTGCCTCTACTCACCTTGAAAGAGCTTCTTCCCTGGAAAGTGGTGTTGATCTTCAGTGGCAGAAAGGACTCCTAGGGTGGTTCATCCATCCTCCCCTCTGAGGCTGAATCGCCAGCATCATTTTCCTAGCTTGGTCTGGCCACGTCCTGGATATCTGTGTGGTCTTTCTGCTGCCTGCTCAAGTACAGCCAGTGAAACCTTTCCATACCAACCTTCTGAGCCTTTCAGGGAATTAGGATCAGGTGGTCAAAGATGCTTTTGATCTGATCTCTTGTTTATTTACCATCACCCTGAAGTTTGGAGCTGAAATGCTGGAGATTCCTAGTAAGGGCTACCTGAATGAATTCTCACAACCTCCCATTACTGCTTACCCCATGCCAGTGCGCCAGTTTCTTTTCTCAACTCCTGTGTCTTTTAAACTCAATATAGAAGTGAAAGAGAGGAAAAAACAGCAATGAAGCTCTGCATTGAAATTGAACTTCAGTCTGACACAGATGCGCAGAGTCTTCCAATTCAAAGAGAATTGATGAGCCTTGCACAGGCAGGTTCCCCAGCTCAATCACAACCTAAATAATCCTGAAATTAAGATCAGAGCTTATCACCGCAGTTGCTGCCATGTGCAGCCACTCTCTGGCTCTGCCTCCTATGCTGAGGCAGGCAGTTGGGTGCATGAAAGCACCAACCTGCAGAGCAATGGGAGCCCTGGCACAGAAGCAGCCCAGCAGCAGGGGCACTGCTCCACTGCAGGGAAGGCAAATTCTGGAGTCCTGGAGACTTGGGATCAAAGAGGCATGGAGATGACAAGTGTGGCATGTCACAGCGCACCTCCTGCTAGGGTGATTCAGGGCACGGTGTGGACAACCACACATGCCACCTCCTAATTAGAGGGAAAATGCTGTCCCCCAGTAGTGGCCTCGAATCAAAAGGGATGAGCTGTGGCAGGGAGTCATCCTTAGAATAAGAAATGGGCAAGAGCACAAATGCCTGGGAATGGGGCCATGGAGGGAATGAATAAGATGCCCTTCCAAAGCTACTCTTTCTTTGTTAGTCTTATTAAAAAATACATAAAAATGAGCTGCAACTGTTATGCTCAACACAGCATTTTGAAAGTTCTCATGGTTTTCAAGCATACCCCGCTAAGCACAAACTATGATTCATTTGGAATTTGCTAATTAATACTGGCATGATATTGTCTCCTGCTGTTGCCCAACTTCTTGCTTGAGAAAACTTTTTCTTTTTAAAGAAGAAAGAAAATATTTTCTCTTGGAACAGTAAGGTGCCTCTTCAGATGTGAAGTCTGCCAAGACAGAACAGGAAGGGGGTGAAATAGGGGGGAGTTTGCCTTTGCTTTCATTGAGTTCCTTTATCGTCAGTTGCACAACCTGACTCTTTAGTAAGGTGGTGACCAGAAATAACTTTGCAAGAAATGCTAGCTCTTCTCTCATCCCCATCTTTAAATATGAAAAAGGCTGGGAAAGAATAAATCATCATTAAAACTCTGGATATTGCAGCAGGCAAAATGATTTGGCTTTTTTTTTTATGTCTCTCTGTAAACTAATGGATGTGGAATCTTTCAAAAAGTAAACTGACTCCTCTTAATAAAGCTCTGCATATAGATATTCAGCAGCTAAGCACTAAATCCATGGAATAGGGGAAAAGTGCAGAAGTAGTGGATTAATATAAAAAGGATGCTTTTTCCCCTTCAAAGCCTCCTTAAGTGCTGACTGATGGAATAAACCCTGGAAACTTTCTCTCTGCTAATTGTCATGTTCTTTGGCTTGCGTCCCGTTTGCTGTCCGTCATCCCCTGCAGTTGAAGAAGCTTCACATAAGAGCTCTCTTCTTCTGTTTACAGGCATACCATGTAGTTTATTCAAACCCAGGAATAGTTCAGAGGGTCAGGAAATCTTCCTTCTGCTTCGTATTAAGAAGAAAAAAAAGAAAAGCCCTGAAGATTTAGGGTTTGAAGAAACATCATTCCCCTGCATTCATCCACATTCTCAAAGGCACAAGAGCCAGCTTTCAGCTTTTCTAGAAATAAACATGAAGCCATATCCCACTCTAATCACCACAAAAATCCTGGGTCAGTTTGTCAGGTGGTGGAAATCAGTGTAAAGCCACTGAACTTAAAGAAGCTGTGCTGATTTATGCTAGCTTGGAGATCAAGGCATGGCTTATGAAGCATCACGTGGTTTTGGTATGTGACAGACTGTTTTCTTTTCATTTCCACTGATTAGGAAAGGATACTGTGTGAAATAATAATAATCTGTTCCTTTTAAGCATCACCTTTTGAGTCTGTGTGAGATTGATAGAGGAAGATGACCTGTAATTCCATCTCAGTTAAATGCTGAAAGTCAGTAGTTCATAATTCTTTCACTGGTGGATTATTTTCAACCCTCCCAGTTCCCATAGGACCTATTCCCTGCGTTATTATCAACTTTTTTAAATTGAAAGTATTATGAAGGCAATTTCCTGCCACCAGTGACTTTCACAGCACTTCCTCGGCCCTGCAGCCTGAGAACAACCGCTATGACTAAACCCATCAGCAACGGAGGATCTCATGGAGTGTCCTGAATTACAAAAAAAACCCCAAAATGCTCCAAAAAATGCTCTGTAAGAAATGGTTTTCATTGACTCCCTGCTGATGGTTGTTGGGGACCACCATGTTTCAGGTCTGCTCCTGCTGTCACCAGTCTCCGGCAAGGCTTTAAGATGATATGGGTAGTGGATGGGATGGCTCTGTGAGATCTCGAGGGCATATTTCTGACTTACAGTTGAACTATAAAATCTGATGTGACAGTGGATACAGTGAACAGATAAAAAGCACAAGGAAACACAGAAATGTTGTAAGAGCTCAGTTTTGATTTGTGTGTCAAAAGAGCAAACTGGGATAGGGTTTCCCAGCTTTGTTCCTGGAGGGCTACTTGCAGGAGTGAGGGCCAGGGTGGATGCTGCACAGTGAAGCTATCTGCAATGCAACACCTTTGCTTTCAGTTTCTGTTAAGTAAAAATCTTGTCCAAGGCTCATACAGAGGCTACAAACAACCTGTGGCTGCACTGTGGGAAGCCAGGGCCAGATTTTCTGCATATTCATAGTAAGATGTGCGGCAAGCCTAGAAATAATTTGATTTGGGTTTCAGGTGCTTTGGCAGGAACACAATTGCACTGATGATCTGGCCCCAATTTGCAAGTGTTGAGTATCTTGAAATGTGTTATTGATGCTGTAAAATGCACAAAGGAAATAATATTTCCTTCCAGTCTCTTTTACTTACTGTAATCGTGTGTGTTAGTTGTAGCTGTACTTGACTGAGAGTAAAAGTGGCAGCAGAAGTGTGATTTGGGGTTGGTAACACCCCTTTAAATAAAGCCCAGCGTGCAGATTTCTGTACTTCCTACCTTATTTGGCTGTTCTCAGAGATTGCTGCTGGTCCTTATTCTCAGTATTGCCAGAGATATCTCTATTACAGTGTGGAAAACAAGCAGAGGGTCAGACAGGTTCTCTGTGCTTGCAGTCTTTCTCTATTTTACTCCTCTAGCTGTAATTGATAGAGCCAGCGGTGTGAAACAAACATTGCTCCCATAATTAACTGCTGCCTGTTAGATCTGCAGGTAGCATGAAGCTCAGGGGTTGTAGAGGGGCTTTGGTGGCAAACTGGAGGTGCATGTAATGGAGAAATAGATAGATGATGGACAGACACGTGCCATTTCCTCTCATGGGTCACCCTGCGAAAGCATTGATATGGGTATTGGGAAGCTCTGGTTAAGAACTGGAGTTAGTCCCTGCCAGTTGCGTTTACAAGGCTTTGCTAATCTATTCTTTCAGACACCACAAATAGTGTATTACATTGTGCTGCCTTATTGATTGGAGGAAAGATTCAATTTGACAGCAGTTTCAGAAAAGCCTTCAAGTTGTCCAAGATGTGGTGGAATTATTAACTACACTAAGCTGACATATGGTAATTTGGTGTTTAATGTTTGCCCTGACACACTGAGGAGTCATCATGCCAAGCTACCAGCTGATGCCCAGAAGTTTATAGGTACATAAATAATAGCTGAAATAGTTTTCTGGAGCCATGTTTGGATTTAAACAGCCTTTTATATGTTGTGTGTTATAGTTAAAACTTTTCTTTAGCATGGTGGCAGGAGGTAGAACCCCGCTGCACTACCCACTGCAGTTGGAATAAATGAATAGGATTTTGCAGCTTTTTGCAGCTGTATTTGTACAACTTCATCTTGAAATAATTCTAATTTCTGTGCCTAGGCTTATAATTTTTTCAAGCGTGTTACACAGTTGGCTGTACATAATTATGTCTTACAGCCATAAGCACTGACAATCTGCTTACCTAAACTATTCTGCTCTCAACTTGTCGTTTCACTGGTGGTGAAGGCATTGTATGTAATTCGCCAGATCAGAAATTAAGTTATCAATTAATAATACTTCAAAAGAATTAAACAAGAAATTCAGTGTGTCTGTCAGAGCATCTGCAATTAAGAAGGCAGTTGAGCATTAGCATCCATGATGAGACTGGACCCCTCCACCCTTGTTCACCAAGTCCACCAAGCTGCAGCTTTGCTCTTCAGCTGCTTTTTCAGGCATCTGTGCTTTGCTCCTTCTGCAAGCAGAAATGCCACCATGCACACAGCTGTTGCTACTGGGGCTTTTGGAGGCTTGTGATTGTGTCCATGCTCATGACTCTTGAGGACTGCTACTGGCTTTGGGGGGTTAAATTCAGAAACTGAATGTGCTGTAAATAGAAGTGAGATATAAAAATGCTCTAAAAACTGTCAGAAAATACTTTTTTTTAATGCATGGTGCCATGTGCTCAAACAGAGCTGTCTGCCTCATGTGTTAAAAGCATGTGGACAGGAAGCACATCAATAACTCATGTTGAATATGTTTAATGTGGGTTCAAGTCAAAGTAAGCAGGGTTTTGGATCTACCCTGCATAGAAGCATAGTTAATGAAAGAGAAAAAAAAAAAATAAAATTTAGCCCTGTAAATTCATTCCAAGTGAGCAAATTCAGCCAGGTTTGATGTTTCCTAGAAGGTGATCTCCCATCCCTAGTGCTCAAAGCAGAATTGCTGGGTGTTTGAGTCTGAGAACACTCATGCCAGAGGGAAAGGTACCTCTGCAAAGTGGAACTGCAGCTGCTGGGGGGACCCTTAGCAAAGCCATTATGCTGCAGGAAAAAGAGACGGGGATGCTGGGGCAGAGGAGAGCTGGCTGGGAGAGGAATGCAGGAGGCTCTTCACTTGGAAGTGGTGGGACAGTTTGGACACCACAGAAGAGCTATAGGCGATCCAGTATTTTGTCTGCATAACATACGAGGATGAGTCCTAGGACCAAAGTCATCTCACTGGCATTGTTCAGTGGACAATAAGTCATAGAATCATAGGATATCTTAGGTTTAAAGGGACCAATAAGGATCATTAAGTCTAGACCTATACTGATGCCCATTAACATTGCTTCTATAAGTGCACAGGAGGAACTTCATTTTCTGCTTCCTCACTCTTAGTGTTTCCCTTCTCTGACCACTGAAATAATTTCTATTTATTCTGTGCCATGTAATCTACCCTACAGAATAAACAAATGGGTTTGCTTTTCCTGTAATTAAACTTATTAGAGAGACTTTGAGAACTGCAGAGCTTTTAAATCCTGCTCTGCAAGCATCCCAAAGTAGCATCTCAAACAGGAGCCTCAGCAGATTTTGTTCTCCAAAATATACACATTAGAGGGTTTTATTATTTTTCCTATTGTTAGCTATTTGCAAACAGGTCCAAAAGCTTTATTTTATGCTGAGACTGGCATTCACAATCATGCCACAGCACCACTTCTCTATGATCAGTAATATATGTGTTCTGCAAAATGTGAATTCAATGCATGGCTGTACATGATTGGGAAAGCCAGAGCTCATTACAAAGCAAAGGTCATACTAAGACCAATTATATCCCATAAGTCTGGGAAAAACACAAGTGTGTTTGTCCCTACTGAATACTTTTTCCCTGTGTCTGAGCTCACTGTCCTACCAAGAGGAGCGCTGCTTGTGTTAAATTGCTGTGTGGTGTTGTACAAAGATTGTTATTCACTTGTTCTTCTACTGTGCAGCTTAATTTTTAAATGCCATGGACCAGGTTTTCAGCTGAAATAAATCATCGTGCCTCTGCTTGAAGCCAGTGAGTCTACACTGATTTGTACTCACTGAGTGCTTCAATCATTAGTTACTCCTGTGTAGGTCAGTATTTGCTACCCTTGCTTATCCTGTGCACTGAGCA
>JBCJKH010049945.1:48997-61012 GCA_039877255.1 Loriculus beryllinus | reverse complement strand
CGATCTTGAGCTGGCTGACAAGTACTCAGCATTCAAAAGACAGTCTTAAAACACTATGTATCATACAAAAAAAGGGGGGCTGTATCTACGAAATTGCTGCATTTGCCTAAAATCTCCTGTTAGATTTACTTCACTTTAAATAAAGCTTACTTGCAAAACGTTAATGCAGCCTCTCTCTGTATCAATTAGCACTATTAGAGAGGGGCTGACCTCCCACCTCTGCAGGCAGTGATTAAGGGCCAGAAATTATATTGATTTTTCTGTTAGCTTGATTTCCTCCAGCCGTTCCACTGTCAGGAATTCTGCTACTCGCCTTGCTTACCGCCAAAGGAACTTCACTTTGTCTCAGGAGTACTGACTGCAAAGCTGTGTCACCACTGACTACTCACAGAAATGAGTTTATTCCATTCAATTTAATAAATATGAGCACCATTGCTGCCTGCAGCACACAGATGTGCAGGTTAAGGTTCTGCTGCTACGATCTCACTGCCGAAGGCAGGATCTTCACTGCCCTCCACATCAGTTATTTGGGAAGGATTTTGAAGCTAAGTAGTAAGTGTAAAAGCTTATTAGTAAAACAAATGTAAAAAGCAGGATTAATTACTATTGCAATGCTCAAAACACAGTAGGCATTTAATGAACAGCATTAAATGTATGCCCTATCCCCAAATATCTGAGTCCAAACACTGGGTAACACTATTAAGGACTTTTTTCCTAGTATCTCCTATCACAGCTGAGGATCAATTGCTCCACTAGAATGGATTTAAGTGAAAATGTGGTGGTTTCACCTCTGCACAGGAAAACACAGCTACAGCTGAAAGAGAGAAGCTTACACATCTATCATCTAGAACTCTAAAATCTGAAGTTAAATCAGCAAAAAATGGACAAAGAAACTTTAACAGTAACCACTGCACTACTACCAACAAGGTCACCCCAATGGGAGGAGCATGAGCAACCAGAGCTGTGGAACTAACTAGATCAAGGCCAACAATTATAGCTACTACATGTGTTTTCAACCAATCCTATTTTATCTTTCTCAAAGCAAAGCAAGCACGAGAGAGAAAAATATGAGAAGCTGTGTCAGGCAGATTAAGGAAAGTTTTAAGCCAAATGAAGCAAACTGACAGTAGAGGGAAAGCTTCGCCTTAAACTAATCCATATTTATTTTAAACCATATTTAAAACGTTGTGCATTACAAAATGCACTTAGCGAACCTCCACTCATAGGGATATATTTCTGCTCTCCTGTCAAGCTTCATTTTTTCCTACTGAATCTAGATTCTGACTAAGCCAAATATTTTTCTCCAAGTTATCTCTAGCTTGCCTACATAAATACATTATTATCTGAAAAGACCCCTAATGTTCTTCGGAGAGCAAAGATGCTGAATAAACACCAGCTTGGTTTTTATTTATATTAATGCTTTAAATAGCTTTTAAAACATTCTGGGAGAGATGATTTTTATTTATAGCTGAGATTTTTGTGTGTCACATTTTTAAACAAAGGGGAGAGAAGCTCTGCCGGGCACATGAGATGTCAGCAGACACCACAAAGGTGCATCATGTCAGAAATGGAAAGACTGAATTAGAACTAGAACACCGTATCTGCTTACGTTACTGACTTCTTTCCCTACTACTAAAGCTGAAATCCTGGGTTGCAGCACAGGTTTTTGAGAGCAACACGCACCACCAGTGAGAAACCCTCCGCAAACCTTCGCGGCATCGCAGCAGCTCTGAGAATAAGGAATTAGACAACATGACATTTGACAGGCAGCGGATAACAAGGTGTAAAAACTGCAAAGTTTCTGTAGGTAGAAAGAAAGCAAAGCAGTGTAGTGGAAGAAAAATTCCCTGACAGCTCTGACACATGGGACCTATTTTTCTCCTCGATGCACATGTAGCTCTCCTATGAGAATAATGAGAGTTGCACGCACATGGTGAGGAGGAAAGGTTACTCCATACAGCAAACTGCACAGCTATCCCTCTTTAAAAATACTATGTCAAAGTATAAAGCTGGTTTTGGTAAATTTTTGAGGCAACTGACTTGTTTGGCAAAGGGTTTGGGTCACTTTGAAGTAGAAGCAGGAAATGGCAAATGTTTATAACATCATGGTGAATGTCTAATGCCTAAAATCAATCACTTGTCTACTCAAAAGATAACTCCACCGATTCCAGTCCCAAAAGTAACAGCTCCATCAATCCAACAGAAAGCAAGGGTAAGAGGATTGATTGCAAAACCTGAGATCTCAGTGATTAGAAAATATTGCTGACTAGCTGAATTACTCAAATGCCTCCATTTAATGTCATCAATGTATTACTGTGGGAATGGAGATGATAAAAAACTCCTTGTTACTCCAGACCAACAACAGGAGCTTCCAAGGAGAGTAACTGAAGCACAACAGCTGTGATTAAAATACTCGTACCTAAAACTGCACAGAGCTTTGAGCCTGAATGCGCATTACTCTAGCCATGACGAACATGCTTTGGATGACAAACCAGGGCCTGGCACCGTAGCTCTGGGATTCAGATTCTTCTCTTTTATCCAGGTAGCAGTTACAGAGTTAACCTTTCAGATTATGAGATGCTAGCTGCTGGGGAACATGCTTCCCTGGAGTTTAAACACACCTTTTCCTCTGAATGACGAAAAAGCCCCTCTTCTCTTCCCTTTGGCTGATCGGAGCAGGCTCCTCGGCACTACACAGTTTACACCTTAGCTATGTAAAACCTCAGCCATTGAACTGTCACAGAGAATTTCCCCCACTTAAGTTACAGGCTATTATTTTCAATGCTGCTTTTCAATGCATTCAATTTGTCTCTTGTTTTAAACCCACCCCTAGGTACAACACTAACATGTTTCACAGCACCAGGCCCAATCTCTTCTTAGGTGCAGCTGTATCCCTTTTCTGGAGATGAAAACATCTGTGGTGCACACAAGGCAATGTCAGGCTCCCTGCAGAGCCCTGCTGTGCTCTGAAACTGCTGAGAGAGGAACTGCCTTTTCATCTCCACTGCTGGAGAGCCATGAAACACTTTTCAACACCACTCCTTCCTCAGAAAACTCCAGCTCATCCTTCCTGCAGGCACACCATGCCCCCACGATGGGGCACAACCAAGGAGATGCTCTCCAAGCCACCTGAATGAAGCCCAGCAGGATTTTCACCTCCCATTTTCAATGGATCACAGACTGAGCATTAAAAACACTCCTGGGCTGGTCAAGGTATCCAAGATGGACATCCAACATCAAGCCAGCAAGCTAAAAACTCAGCTCAGAAGCAGTTCTGCTTAGCTGACCTTGACACACATGCTTGGTCAAGGGGCAAAATCAAGACCTGTGGCTGTTTACCATGGGAGGCCTCTTCAAAGCAGAAGGGCACCTTATGTTAAAATCTTAATTCCTATAAACCTTTAGCATGAGGCTGCAGAGGAGGGCACACCTCCCAGGCAATGGCTACAGAAGAACAAAGTCTGTTCTCCAAATGTATGTTTATACAGAATATAGCTGAGGTTGATTAAATGTGATTTCTGTTGATTGTAAAGATGTCAAAACCTGAAGTCTTCATACAGCACTCCAAGTTACAGGCTGCCTCGTTCCCATTAATTAAGAATGCAACACTGCCACCCTCTTTAAAAGAGTAACAGTCACACATTTTTAAAGTTAATTCAGCCTAAATGAAATTCCATCCTTAATAAATTATCCTACTTAAAGAAGGAGGAAAAAATACATTCTTAAAGTAATGATTAAAATGTAAGCTAAATAAATATTAACTTCACCATTCCCTACACACCCTCTGCAGAGGCTTCCTGTAAACAGGCTGATTTTCTCACTAGAAATTACACCAAAGAGGTTGCACTGTCTGCAGCCCAGAGACATCAAGCCAAGGTGTGACAGCAACTGAAAACAAAGAAGCGAAAATATAGGAATAACTATTAAGAACAACAAAGGTTTCTAATGGATGCATTTCAAAACCATCCTTGGCCAGTCTGGATTTTAGCACTGAACCATGTGCATGAAACTTCCAGGTTGTTCTGGAAAGACTGAAATACCAAGAATCCTATTTAATATTCTCACTTTGTAAAATAGGGGATAGAGTTCGTGTTGTCACGACACATGAGAAGTCAGGACAGTCTTTGAACCCATCTCAGCAAAACACAGCGAAGCAGCAGGCTATGAACGTGTGTTCTCTCAAAGCCCTTGACTGGAAACCCAGTCCCATATAGCATACGTATGCACTTCTACCCATGCATACACAAGTATTTACGCATACACACCCCATCCCAACTTAAAATCCCTTTTAAACCATTTTCAGAATTCCTCATCTGTGATTAAACGACTGAATTCCCAAATATTTGTACATTAAAACGCATAAGGATTGAATAAATTGAACTGACATGAGACAAGAGCTTAATATGGATATAAACAAGGTGGTCTTTCTTTAATCCTTCACCACGGCTCTTGTAAAGAACTGTGAATGAGTACCAGAGCTCATCTAAAATTCAGTATTGTTCCAGCAGGCATCCAGCAGAAGCAAAACCGTAGCAGCCTACACGATAAATATTTAGGTGCATCTTTTATGCATTGCAATGCTATCTCTCACATAAGAAAATGTGCTTCATAAGTGAGTCAGAGCACAGAGGAAGGAACTTTCTCTTGTGAAGCTGATACTGAATGCTGTTACTTGAAGCCATGCACCCCGTTCTGCATGTAGCTGGCTATTATTTAAGGTTTTGGTGTTAATCTCTCCCTCCCAGCACATTCAGAAACACCCACTAAGATTGTTCACATTAACCACTCAAAAAATAGCCAGTCAGTGCAGAAATCCTGTCTGTATAGCTGGCTCCCATGAAAAGTACAGACTAAATACGTAATACATAATATCCTGTACAATATAACAGTCAAAACTGTTACTTTACTGGAAAATGAGAAAACGTTACCAGATGTGAAGATGAGCGCTTCTATAAATTAAAAATAGAAAAATAAAGTCCTGCAAGCAATATATGCCAGCGTGCTCTAAATATAACTGCAAGTGTCATGCAGTCCCCCTGTTAACTTGAATTAAGAGTTGACACCAGCCAACAGCAAAGACATCCATCCCCAGCAGCTCACGTGCCTTGCTCACGTTTCCTCCCTCACCCACAGCGCTCCCTCAGGTACAGGCTTTGGGATTCCAACCCAGCCAACCCGGGATTTTCCTGCTTCAGTGCTCACTTAGAGATTTAAATCAGGGATTTCAAATTGTAAGGGGATCAGAAAGCGAAACACTGGTTTGCACGTTCAGCATTGCTAAGGGTTGCAGTCTGTGTCTTCTTCCAGCACCGTGGGGGCTCACAGCAGTGCTGGCATCAGGTACCAACGTTAGCAGCAACAGCAAAGGAATGAGAAAGTTCATCTGTTAAGCACAGCCCTGCAAAAGCTTTCACGCCAGCAGTCTTAACAAGTCACTCTATATGTTCGTCACATATAGTCACTTTTTAAACTAATTTATTAATTAAAATAACATTTAATATTAAAAAGAATTATCTTCAGGTGAGTTTTCTGAGGGTGTTTATGCCCTGTGCACCAAGTTCTTCTGCTCAGGTAACAACTCGTACTTTTCTTTGCTGGAACAATAAAGGCATGCTATCTGCTCAGCATGCAGAGGGTTTCAGCAGCACAGAATGAAGTTTAAGCAGTGAAAATAGGTTTTCCCTGTAACAGCAACTGCTCATCTCGAAAAAGCAATCTGGAAACGTACCTTTAGTTTTAAAAGCATATTGAAAAGACATGAAATACTCAGAAGATTGTTTCTTGCAGTGTGTCTGGGTCCATGGTTCCCATGCTGTAAGCACTGGTTTTTCCCACTTCTCTGGGCTTGAAACAAGCTGGATACAGCTTTCGCAAGCGCAGCATGCACCCCCCCTTCCCCCTTCAACTCCACTGCTGCAAAAAGCCATTGTATGGACAAAACCATGAGGCTGGGAGCATCCCAAGCTCCCAGCACAGGGCACGTATGAGCTGCTGCAAACATTTGCTAGCCCTACCATAGAGGGAATAAAAGTTAAAACCCACCAAAAACCCAAACAAACCAGCGCCTTACAAGATTTATTTAACCAAGATTTCCAAACTCTTCAGGAAATCATTTCCCACTCCACCACACTCCGCAACCTAGATTGTGATCCTAAGTTATTTTGACAGCCTCCTTTTAAAGTTCTCCATAGCAGAAAACTGGGGAAGCCAGTCAGCTTTACATCCAGAAACTGCAAAATCTGGGCTCTGGGCTTTTTGTCTTTGCGGTTTGCTGCTATAATTTAAAACCCACACACAGCGCTGCAGTCTCAGACCACTATTAGAAATGCGACTTTGGAATAAATTAAGAACACTCGTGGGAAGGGGAATTGAACTTTCATGTGGCTTCCTGGAGGCTGTTTTGGCACTGGAGAAAAATCAGACACTGCACAGTAGTGGATTGGTAATAAACTGACCTGTAGCAGGACTTACAGCCACTGTCAGGCACTCGGTGACGTGGACAGAAAACATATGTGGAGTGAAATCATGGGCCTGTGTCACTCCAGAGTGCAATGTGAATTTTTCAGTGTGGGCATAAATACATGTACAATACACAGACACTGATGTCCACACTACTGAGAATGAAAACGGTGACAGCTTTAGAGTGGGTCTTTCCTTTGCGTCTTTCTTCCTATTCTTATTTACTGCATTAAAGAAAACTGTTTATGTTACAGGACTCTATATTCCCTACAATAAATGGATCATTATGCAGGGTTTATGCATAAAGCAAATCGTAAATCTGTGAGCTAAAGCAGAACTGTTCAGGTTTTCCAAGCGAGAAAGAGGTTGGTGTTTACTAGGCATAAAAATACATGCACTGCAGAATACTCTTTTTGTAATTAAAAGGTCTATTTCTAGCAATTACCACACAGTTTTCTCAAGTCTTCCATCTTCTTGGACAGACAATGATTTAATTCATGTTTTAAGTCATGTTACAGAGAGATTATTATTCCGTAACAGATAAATAGCATTAAGTCACTTAGAAGTTATTCCAGGCATTACAAAGTTACTGAGACTCCCTGCTAATACGGTTCCTTTCTCTCCCAACATTTCTCTGTCCCTTACTAATGTAAGAAAGAGCTACACAATCGAAGGGAAAATGCTGCTACATGCTTCTCAAAAGGAAACCGAAACTGGCTACGCACCAAGCACATCAGTATGCAGAGATTTGAAAGGGGGGCAGAAAAATCAAATTAAGTTGACTGTCTCCTAGCACTTTTGATGACTCCAATTATAAAATCAAAGCCATTCCCATGTTGGCAGCGATGCCAATGGGTAGATGAATTAAATGTGCTTTTACTATGAGATGCCTCCTTTTGAGGTTCGCTGCCCTCCTGTTTTCGGGTAGTATGTAATAATAGTCATATTTTAGCTCTGTAAGGGAAATCCTGCTCCTGATAAAGGCAGCCTTAAATCAGCCATTGACTTCTGTCCAAGCAGACTTTCCCTAAAGAAAACGCAAATACAATGAACTACACACACTATCCCATGCACAAGAATGGAGCACAAGGTATAAATACACATCAAATATCACAAAAGCAATCATTTTCTCAGCTGTTTTACATACTATAATACAATATGTGGTATAACTTCTTTATTTTGCTAATCAAAGTAGTTTCTTTCCCACCCTCTCCTTTCCAAATCACTCTGAAAGGTATGTGGAAGCTCAGACATGCTTCTGTTCAAAACAGCTCAAAGCCAATGCTAGAATTTACCTAACACTGTTCCTAGAATATGATCATATTTGTCGGCAGAAGGCTGTTCAAGGCATGGAGGCAATTACTTCTGAGAGCAGGCTCCAGGAAAGGAGGAGGAATCCCCCGAGATTACTTGGAAAAAAATGGGACTGCTAAGGGCATGTTGTTCAACGGGATACACCCCCCACCAACCAAACACAGATGTACGATTAAAAGGCCAATTAAAGGAACATTAACCTTTAACCAAAAATATAACAGTAGTTTAAATTAGTCGAGAAAGTCCGAGCAGAATGTTATTCCAAACTCCTTTTCCTATGCAGACTTCTTTAAAGTGTTATCCATTCATTTCTGTTTTATGAGGGCAACACTACCCATAAAACTAACATTTTTGAGGTTAACACATGGCTGACTTGGAGAAACAATGTTTGCACAAGAATGTGAAGGAAAAAAAAAATCAAACAGCCAGACTGCACCACAGATCTGTGATAGACATTTTACACAGTATAAAGTTAAGGTGGCAACGCGTGTTTAAACCAGGGTTCACTTGTGATTGGAGTGGGTTTATCAGTAAAGCTTGCACGTGTTTCCCTAGCACAGTTTGCTACATGTTTTTAACACTCGATATTGGAGTATTAAATTCTGATTTCAAAAACCAACCATAAATGCTCAAATACAGGGGTTATAGAGAGGTTTAATGGTTAAACAGAAGGCGTTCGACAATTTAACTGCATTAGGTGACTGAAAGGCATGTTGGCATAAAGCAAACTCTGCAGTAATATTTAAATAGAGATGGAACAATAAAATGCACTCAAGCTGCTTAAAACAAAAACCAAAGCAGTGAGAGATGCACAAAATACAGGGGGAAAAAGCAGCCCAGGGGTGAATCAACACAAGCACCCATTCCGAACAGCAGCATCCCGCTACAGGCACGTCTCTAGCTGACCCTGAACTAGTACGCACTGTCCCAGGGAGAGCCCTCACTTGAACAGAGGTTGCCTGATGGCTTGGCTGCGGCGCGAGGTGGAACCAACAAGATTTAGGGAGCAGTGGAGGGAGCAGCAGCATCCCTGCTCCCATCTCATGTGGCTGGGGAGCAGAGCTGGCGGCCCTGCCCTCCGCACCCCTAAAACAATGCACTCATTACGCATTCGCCCCGAGTTTAGACACTGGGGTTAATATGATTAGTGCTCCTGTCTACCCAAGTTAAGTGCTGCCGTGTCTTTGAAAGGCTGGATGTCTTCTGCTACCCAGAACATTCGATCTGAAGTCTTCTCAGAATAAAGATGGAATCTTTTCACAAGGGGTATAAAAGAAATGCCAATAGCCCTGCACATACTCCCCACTAGCACAACTCTGCCTTGTTTGCTGGTGGGGTTCTTTGCTGGGTTGGGTATTTTTTCTCTTTACTATTACCAGCAACAACAAAAACTATTTTCCCATAAAGATTTTAGCACAAATACGCAGAGGTTATGGGTCTCCTAAACTCTGCTTAGCTCCTAAGTGTAGGATATTTTCTCTAGCTTCCCAAGTTAGTTTGTTTAAAAACAGTTTACTAACAGTAGAGAACATTTGGGGTTTTTTATACTGTATTAGCAGAAGAAAGAATAAATCATTAAATGAATGACTTGAAGATATTTAAGTAAAAGGCTAAAAGAATGTACAACATCTGTCTTGAAAATTACCCTGACAGCATTTTGGTATTTAATGGTGTACTTGCTACCGTGGCTATTTTAAATGTCTGTCAAAGGAACTTTATATTTGTGTGCATTTTCTTGCTATCAATTGCCAAAGAGACTCTAAAGACAAACCTAAATGTTAATTAAGGTTAGCTTTCAAAAAAACAAGTCCTGCAAATGTCTCAGGAGTAAACTCATTGTCTGGCTTTTGAAGCTGTGATCTGCAGAAATGTAAAGCTGCTAACACAGCCTCTGAACTTGAAATTCAACTTCAAAGGGAAAACCTGATGTTCCAAATGGTTTTAACACAACGAAAGAAAAAGACAGCTTCAAAAGTTCGTTCTTATTAATTGCAGCCAGGCTGCCTGAACAGATCCTGAGCTGGCAAGCTCGGCCCAGCGCTATCTCACAAGATAAATCTGCAGTGCTGAGCCCTGCACTGACCAGTTATGCTGTGAGCACATTGATTACAGCTTTGGGAGGACCACCCAGAAAGACAGCCCCACAGAATAACTCTCCTCCAGCAGCACCAGCTAACAGGGAATATCCATATATGCTGAACACTGCATCTGAAAAATGAAATACTTGCCAACAATTGAAAGTAGAAACCTGCATATTGCAAGACAACAAACCAAAACCACTTACTGCTCTGTAGATGGTATCGGTGGTGTTGGATGCTCGCGCTACTCCAGTGCACCAGCAAATCTGCTTCTGTCCTAGTTCACATGGTAAAACAGATAGTCCAGAACAAGAAAGGAAATTGCCATTTATATGCATAAGAAAGTGTTCATGCCTTGAGTAGCAGTGAAGTTCTTTCTAGCTGCTATGCATTTCCAAATGCTCCTGCATCAGGCGCTGCAGGAACGCCCTGTACGGTGAGCACTTCCATCTCTCCATGATACTTATGCTTTGCTTTCATTGCATCTGCTTTAAAATATCACAGAGTATTCAGTGTTGAAAGCTATCAACCAGACAAGCACCCTATTCTCTCCAAATTCAAGGCCTGGTTATGTTTCTAATACAGGCTGATGCTGAAGTATCTCTAATGGCTCTTCAATCCCAGAAACACTCTAGTCTGTGTCTGTGCTCTTCGGCATCACACACAACTCTGCAGTCTCCCAAACTGACCCATATATCAAAGCAGAAAAGTCAAAACGGGCCATTGGACACTGACACTACCTGCAGCTGTTCCTTTGGAGCAGGAAGAGTAAAATTTCAGCAACTGGCTCTTTTCTGCATCCCACTGCTGGGTCCTGCAGGACAGTGATCCTCAAAAGCGCCGAGCATGGCTGATTGGATAGCACAAGAGAAGTAGCCATGGACCCATATGGTTTGACTTAACATCAACTGATTAAAGGTATTTTGACTAGTTCTACAGTTAAATTACATGCACCTGTTACACACATTAGTAGCACCTACATCCTATTGCAAATCCAAGGTCCCTGGACTGCGGATGTATAACTCAAGAGGATTACGTTTCACATGTTTAGCACTGGAACAGAGTAGATTTATCTATCAATTTCACAGTTTCCTTGAAATAAACCATTTACATTAAAATAATTCCACCTAATATGCCATAAAAATAACATTTAATTACTCTAATTTATACCTTTTTATACAAATTGCACTATTAATTTTATGATCTGTGCAAAAATAATTCGTCAGCATCAAGTTTGTATTGTGTATTTGCAGGTTTTCCAGGGCCAAACTATAAGAATCATGAGAGAAAATGTTCCTGCCTTTTAATAGCTTTAAATTCAGTAATTAACCATACAAATAAAGCCAGTCTATGTAAGATGTTTAAACCTTTTTGATGCATTAACTAGTGACATCTGGTCACTAATATATATATGCTTTTTTCTGCCTAGAAAATGGCTGGTCCCTTGGTTCACACACTAGCCTGATTCAGCATCAGGTTTGGGCCCACTTTAGGCAAATAGAGAGTATTGTGAACACGAATTATTTATCAGGGGCACATGCACAGAAGATAGGAAGCTATGATGCAAAATTCTCTTTACTTTTAGGTTGCTACAGAACAGTAGATTGGACAAAAACATTTTATCGGAGCAAGTGATACAGTTGCAGAGGGGTGGGGGGTGAGAAGGAACAAGTTTCTGAGCACACCAGTGAGCCTCCAGATCTGAAACAGATGCAACTGCTCAGTGGAGTGGGGCAGGGGAGGAGGTACTTTCTGTTTTGAGACTAATAAGAAAAGTCAGCATGCTGGTGAGAAAGACACGGCGAGAGCAGTAGTGCTCTGGAAGGCGGCTGAAGTGTGTATGTGCTTCCTCTGTCTCATATTAAACATCCTGGAGTGGGCACTAACAGCAAAGAAAAAGTCTGATTCCAGAAGCACGAACCATTCTTGCAGCCAGACACATGGAGCAAATTTTTGATGCCTTGTATGATGCATTAATCTTAAAATCACCACAGTGAAGTCCTCTGAGCCTCCATCCATCCGCATTGCAGTTGAATCATAGAATTATATCACAAGAAGGTTTGGGTTGGAAGGGATCTTAAAGCTCATCCAGTTTCAACCCCTGCCACAGGCAGGGACCCCTTCCACTGGAGCAGCTTGCTCCAAGCCCCTGTGTCCAACCTGG
>JBCJKH010049945.1:34382-48897 GCA_039877255.1 Loriculus beryllinus | reverse complement strand
CCACAGCTTCTCTGGGCACCCTGTGCCAGCGCCTCAGCACCCTCACAGGGAAGAGCTTCTGCCTAATGTCTAATATAAAACTCCTCTCTTTCACCTTAAAGCCATTCCCCCTTGTCCTATTTACCTCTTTTCCACAGTATGAACAGGAGGCTGTGGCGGTTGCAGTGACCCTCACTTTATAACAATAGTTCAACACTTGAAAACTGGGTAATTCCACCTGGGAAAGATGGTTAATATACTTCACAACAATAAGATGTCAAGATCCTGCTTCAGAACATGTTCAGCTGGACAGACCACTTAGGTTTCCTATTAAGCTCTTCACCCCTTTAAGGGGGAAACTGAGAGTAAGGAATTGCAGAAGTACATTAAAATACCAGGTGAATAGATACCAAATGAGAGGCAGAAGCCGGTATGTATGGAGACATGTAAATGTTATGTGTGGAAAAGAAACCAACCAGCTCCAAGCTGTCTTCCGTTAGAAAGGACACCAGGGGGTATGAACACACAGGTCTGTGGAAGAGTCAGTCACTACTGAGAAACTATTTTAAGAAGAAAAGAAAGACAAAAGCTAAAGGCACCATAGCAGAGGCAGCCAATTGCTGTGACTGGTTACTGTCCCAAGAGGCTTCCTTTAATTTTAATTAAATTAAATTAATTTAATTTAACTTTAATTAATTCTATATCCCTGTCTCTACCCTCAGGCCATGCAGCTTGGTTCCCTCTTTCTCAACGACAAACCTAGAAAGAAGAGACAAAGGCAATCACAGGTACAGAACAGCTTCCGTGCAGGAGAACCAAGATGGAGCAGCTTTATCCAGCCTGGAAAAGGCAAGCAAGGGAGAATATGAGGTCTGTAAGATCATAAATGGCATGTAAAACCAACAGGGAGGTGAGTGGTCATGGCCTCTCCCAGTGCTAAAGAAGGAAAACTGGATAAATTCATGGCAGAAAGTTTTCACAGATGCAAAGACACCATTCTCATTCCAAGGAGGCTCTGACACTAAACTTGCTGGAGAATCTTCTGGAGACTTAGCACTTTATGTCTGTGCTCATCTTCACTTTAAGTATCCACTGCCATATGCTTTTGTTACTGACTTTCATCTACTGAAGCGAAATACCCTTTTCCATCTCCACTCCAAACAAGCATGGCATGGAGAGCTCAAGGGACAATGCAAAGGGGAAGGACAGTCAACAGTGCAAAGCTGGGGAAGAGCGGGAGGCACTGACCGGTCTTTTCCAGGAGTGCCCACTGTCCCTGTGCTCCACAGAGGATGAGAAGATCTCAGCTCCTTGGATCTCCCACATCAGGCACTCTCCTCCTAGTGCTGATGATAGCCAACAGGCCAGGAAGAGATTAATGATGATGTCTCATGACCCAGTGTGTCCAAGACAAGAAGAGCATCAATGAATCTTGCTGAAGAAAGAATCCTTGCCCTTTGGCCTGACCTGGGATGGTCCTTCCTATGTGAGAAACTAAGGAAATAAAGCTTGCTTACGATTTAAGTAAGTGGGGAAGGCTGCTTTCAGTTGCTTACAGATGTACTGTTTATGCTCAGCTCTGAACAAGCACTGAAAAGTTGCACTTTCCCACATTTTTCCTTATGGAATGTTGAGCAAACCAGCCCCACCACCTCCCCATGTCCCACCTTGCGACAATGACAGACTGTAAGCTTCTGGGATGCTCTGTGGACCCTGGAGTTAATGCTAGTGACATCTCGAGCCATAAAAAGAGACTTATGGACATCTGGAACACTCTGCATCCTACCATTTTGAACAGCTCAGCAGCCTGGGATCTGTGTGCCTGCCCTCAAGTATAAAACCATATTCATAAATAAGTCAGAACCCATCACAATTAAGCTACTTTCAGTATTCAAGATCATAATCAAAATCAAAGAGATGATTTACTCCAAAGATTTCAAGTGACATCTGCTGAAATAAAAATATAGTTTGGAAAAAGATTGTAAAAAGATGACTATGTTATTACCAATAACTTTTACATCTGTCATTAATTTGCACTTGGTTTTATCTGCTCTCCTAGTCTGCATCCAATTTCACATTGACTTGTGTTTTATTACAATCCCAATGCGGATCCCATCAACCAAAAAGACTAATAATTGCCTATGAAATGCCTATGAAAGGCAGCAAATAGCAAGGATCTTGTTTCCCTTTACGCAGCAAAGCATAAGGTCTTTAAGCAACTGGCAAAAAGGAGTATCAGTAGTCTTTAAATTGTCTCTTTCTACAACATAAAGAGGCTATGACTACGTGTGTATAAGCCAGAATTTCCCCCCAAAACCTAGAAAGGGTTAAATAAGTTACACTTCTTGAAGGGGTTAGTGAATGACGTTGAAATGGCACAGAAACGTTCTCTGGCACAGCGTACCCTAGACAAACTTCCCCCAGTGACCATAATTTAAGGCTACTTTTAAAAGAGCCTTTTAAAGCTCTGTGCAACAGAGAACTGCTGAGGCCTGTAATAGTATCTCTCTTGCCTTCCTCCCCTGAAAATACACCGAACTCAGACATATACATTTAACACCCAAGGGTCCTACCTGTCTTTAAGGAATTTTTATAAAGTAGATGGCTACCTCAGGCTATTTAAGTACTTTGTAGTAAGACATCAATGGCATGTATAGAGATATTCCTTTGATCATTATACCACTGGTAAAAAACATAAGAAAACAACCCCTAAGTCTTCACCGTATAAATTTACACTTGGAACTCAGCGACGTAAGAATCATCGTACTACAAAACCACAAATAGAATTCAATTTACTCGCTGTGTTCTCGCTCGTGGGATAGAGCCTTTGATATTCCCGAGGATGAAAAATGAATACATTTTAGTCCAAAGATGATCTGTGAACAAAGGCCTTTTTAATTTTGGTTTCCTATTGAAGCACAAGAAATCAAAAGTGAAAGGGGGAAATCAATAGCTAAAGCCAATTATTAACCTAAACCAACGATACACGAATGAAATGGACACTTTTTGCTTTTGTCATTTCTAGCAACACAGTTCTAAACTTTTTTTACCTCTTTTCAGCTCAGAATTCAAATTACCATTAATAAAAGGCAGAATGTGAGCCGTTTCCATTTACATTGCCTGCACTGAAGACAGAGTTCTGCCTCCCTTTAACTGTGTAACAAAAAGCCTCCACACATACAAAAGTTAGTTTTACTTTAAGGGCTGCCCTTGAGGAGCAAGAGGATGTGAACATCTGTGAAAAACAAGTGCAGAAAGACAACTCAGATATGCAGATAAATCATTAGTTATATTAAGATATGAAACAGGCACCCAAAGAATGGCATAAAATGTAAATGAACTTTGGGATCTGGTCTCTTAATTTGACAGCTGTTTGACAACTGCAAAATGGAAAACTGACCTCAGACAACTGTGTATAAATGAGACTATTAAGCAGAAGAATTTCACATGGAATGATACAATATACACGGCAGTAACTCCTCACATGGGAATAGATAAATGCAGACTGGAATTTTTATTGTCTTTGAAGGTGGTGATGTTAAAAAGACTTGAGTTTCACAAAGAGGAGCTGTACGCATTATCACAGTTAATGCCACTTACTGAAATGCAACGACTGTCGCCTGCAGAACCCCACTCACACGTTACTCACAGGCCTTTATAAAACATACCCAACCAAGCAGCTCTGGAGACACAGAGGAAAACATCTTCTGCGCTGGGGATGCAAATGTGAAGGCATCAAAAGCAAACAGTGACTAAGTCGTGAGATAATTTTGGAAGTTATGGGTAGACACAATTACACATGGAAATATCTATCACCAAGAACAGACCCTGATCCGTGGACAGAGTGGCTCAAGGAAATATGCCACAATTCTGGCTCCTATGGAGAGGCATTCTTGGAAAGAAAGGCAAGAAACCAAAGGGGAAACATCTACCATGACTGCATGAAGCATGGTTTAAATCTGATACTCCCCTCAGCAACAGAGAATTAAATAGAAAACAGGGAGAAAGCCTACTTTTAGATGTAACCAACCACTTCTACTGCAGTTCTGCTCCAGATCCCTCTGAAAAGGGCAGCTCTTCCAAGAGCATCCCCAAGCACTACTTCTTCACATTCTCCAGCAATGCAAAGAGCCATTTGTGATAAATATGTTTCATTCCAAAGCACTTAAGCACTTGGCTTTTTTTTTTTATCTCTCTCTTTGGGACAAATAACTAAAATCAGCCTTCCCTACCTTTGCTTTTAACCACAAAAAATAAACCACAGAGGCTGCACAACCTGCAACAGAAGAGACAAAACCCACCCAGGCACTCGCAGTGAAATCCAGAGGTTCCAGCTCTCCAAGCACAAAAGGTTAGCAGGAACAGCAGCAGAAGCAAAGCAGCTTTTGGAGGTCAAGTGAAAACAAAGGGTGGATTTTTGGATAGAAAAGCAATTTCTGAGCAGCTCCTTTAATTTTCAGTAGCAGTTTGGGGCTTTTTCGGTTGGTTGGTTGGGGGTTTAAATCTGGTGTTCAGTTGTATGCCTCAATGTAATTTCATTTATTAGGAACTAAAATGAAACTGAGAAATAAATGAAGTACATCCCAAAGATATCAAAGCAGATGTGAGAGCCATCACCAAAACCTTTGTCATCCAAACCTCTTGCAGCAGTGAGTCCCACTGTAACTGCAGACTCCTTCATTTTTAACTGGCCTTTTGCTAAAAGCTCATTCTAGTTTTCAAGAGACAGTAAATAACTATTTCCTAAACATCTTCTCAGTGCCAGTTAAGCTTCTACAGCCCTTTATCACACTCTGTCTCACCGTCATCTACTAAAAGCTATTTGGAACCTAATTATGGCATTGTATTAATCCCATTGATTTATTCTTACACATACTTGGCATAAAATCAGCTCTTTGAGTCCAAGATGACTAGTCCTTACACAAGACCAGAGCTATGCAACATCTGCATGACGACTTGAAGAAGGCTCGTGCTTTATAGGTTATATGTTTTCTCTGACTCTAGCAGTGCTTCTAATAAACTACTTTAACTCTCCCTACAAAACCTGCCCCACTCACACTCCTCTGCATCACCTCTTGGTCCCGCTTCAAAAGAAACTTTAGAAACATCTAGATTGGGAGGGAGTTAAAGTCAACCATTATCTTACAGAGGGGGCATGAATGATTTCTACCGAGGAACGGTCCTCACTCTGAAGACTTTAATCAAGGATGAAGAATGTGAACCCGACACACAGACCGTAGTACAAGGTTACTGCTGAAACTGTGCCAGGTGATATCCTGTATTTGCCCCTTCCAGACAGTGCTCTGCTACTTATCCACAAAGCAATAGGAACTTTCCTGGAAGTGAGAACTGAACTGAGCAGAAACAGCCTGGAGGAACCAGGGGCTGCCTCTGCTCCCACACTCCCACTGCTGGGAATGACAGCAGAAAGGCCTTGGAATGGAGTTGTAACTAGCCAAAGCAGCCAGTCAAACACAGCAGAGGCCTCTGCTTCACTGCAACTTTGTTTTGTATTTCCAATTCAGTTCCCTCACTGCCTAAGGCTACTTGAGATAAACATTTTTTTAAAGGATGCCCTTCAAAGATAATATTTGGCTTTTACTGCCCTTCAGTAAACACAAGGCATTGGAAGCCTTAATGCATCTTGTAAAAGATTATTTTTAAAAGTATCTTGTTTCAGAACATAAAAAATGAGTTTGAAGCTGAACTCTTCAGCCTGCTTTCAAATGCCATCACCTTTATGATGCTCTCTGAAGTTAAAACAGATTGTCATGTCTCTGTTAGGAGCATCAACATAAATCTCGACTGTAATAAGAGAGAAGTCTTAAAAGGAGGATTATAGGGACTGATTTTCATCTTCTAGAAGTCTGGCTTACTTCAAAATTTACATAATCTATAGAGATCCTGACAGAGTTAGCATTTAATGACCTGAGAACATCAAACCAGAGATTTACAAACATGTTTGGCTTCAAGTCAAGGCTTATATTATTATTAAGCTGCTACAACTCTTACATTTCCATCCACATGTCCCATTTTATTTCTTGCCCCACTTTAGTGATACTTCCAACACGCCCCGTGCTTTTTTAATCTGGATGATGCTCCTCATGATTTTGGGATTGAAAACTAACCTCCTCCTTCAGTTTCCATACAGATCTCGTAAAGAACAGAAGAAATGGATTACTGCCCAGAGCTGTGGTTTACTCGTTCATTAAACAGCTTACACTTAGAATCCTCTTAAAAAGTCACTTAGTGGTAAATGGCTATTCGACACTACAAATAAAAACGTTCAAAAGAATTTACTACAGCTTTCTAGTCATACCAGTGTTAGAATCCCACTGGGGATACTGCTGAGTTTTTGGTGCAATTTGCACAACTGTTTCCCACCAGAATCCAAGGAATTGTGGAGAAATCCATATACATTTCTGCACCTTCCCAAGGAATGCATCAGATGCCCATCTATTGAAAGCATGACAAATCTTAAACCAAAAAATCCAGCCGTCAGCAACTGTGGGTAGAAGAGATCCTTTTAGGACAACTGACAAATGCCCCAAGAGTTGGCAGCATCGATATTGTACATGCCACATGTGCTCATCTGACCATAAATCAGGCAGATCACAGATTGGAAACCTCTCGCACAGCACAGGCACTCTTCCAAGAATCAAACAACATACCTTGCTAGTGCATTAGAGCCAAACCCAATCTAATCCATGAGCAGAAAGAGAGAGGAAAATTAAAAAGCATTTTAGGAGTGAGAATTTTAATCAGCATAAATCAACTCTCAGTGACTTCCTTGTTTCTTCTGGGATGTGACGTGTGTTGACTTCTAACAAATGCTAAGCTGATGCTGGTAAGTAGCCTCACCAACACACACAAGCTTTGACAAACCTTAATACTTCCTCCAGCACTTCCAAGGTTCAGTTAAGTCACGTCCAGAAAGAAGATGGATGGTCCTGGCGTTTTTACATGCTTAATGCAGCTTGTTTCCATTCAAGACTACATCTCTCATGACAATAACTACCTTCTCTGATTTCTACAGACTAATCAACTCGCCTTTCAATCTTTCCTCTATGCTCCCCTGGAAAACTAAAGTATGTAACTCAGAGAAGTGGTTTGGTTTTTAAAGGCAAACCCACATACTTTCACACTCTGTAACTTCCCAGATTGCAAACTCGGCAGGACACACATCATTAGCTTCTTATGCTGGAAAATCACCAGACTTTCAAGACACTATTACAACACAGGTATTGAATAATAAAGTTTTGTGCTACCACCACAGATACAAAGGCAAGGATTCTCTGCAACTTCACTCTGTTGTGATCCACGGACTCCACTTCAATGACCAGTTATGGTGACACCAAAAATCCAATGTTTAAATGCCATACCACTGACATGGGAGCACATGACTGCTATTCCATGACATGGAGCTTCCAAATCAAACCCACCTATTGGTGCATCAGTTCTGTCCTTGGTCACACTCTCAGTGACCAGCAACCCTGACAACGCTAGAGGTGCTTCTCCAACAAACTCCTTCTGGAGATGGAAGGAAAAATCAACAGAATTATGTCATTGTGATAACTGTGACAAACTACCAGGACAGTTTAATTCTATATAAAGACAACAAAAAAGGATCACCATAACCAAGGAGACAAGAGCTGAAATAATGACGCTACACTGCCATCAGACCTTCTAGTATTAGTAATTGCATGGGACACAGAGACATTCACCCAAACTCACAGCTGCACTTCATATGCATGTTACGTCCGATCCCTATAGACACCTGAAATACAGTTAACTCTGAGCTTCCCCACATAAAAAGTCCCTAGAAAACAAAGGTCTCAGTGTTAATAAATAATGTATCTCTTTAACCTCACAGCTGCAGCAGTCCTACCACGTACACATGATCCTTTCCACTTCTAGTGGGGAACATCCATAGCTATTGCTCCTTCACCCATTCCCAGGAAAATGTGTGCAAAGACCCTCTGCATCCCTTTCCTCATAGCTAAGATATTCTCTTCTTCCTTATTCCTATTCAGCTACAACAAAGAAAAAGCTGTTTCCCTTGGGACACCTCCCTGCCCCAAACCCACTACTGAGCTCTGACAGACCAGGTCAGCAGAATCACCTTCGCATTAGGTAAGATCTTGCAGAAAACCAGTAAGGCAAAAGCCACACCAGGTAAATGTCCATCTTGCAGCCCCTACAAAACAGATTATGAGTGCTTGCTCCACCCCTACTTGCCTTTTCCAATGCTAGTTGCAAAGCATGACCAGCACTCTGTCCTAGCTCCACTCTTCACAGCCACAGCTGTTGATAACCAGAGTGCGTGACAAAGGCAAAGCAGAGTAAAACTTCATATTAACAGCACAACAACAGTCATATAAGAGTAAAGAAAGAGGAGTTGTACTCCATTTCACTGCACATAAATCCCATCCAACATCACGAAAACAAAGCAGAATCTGAACTCATGGTATTTACATAGCATTTTTTAACAATGGAAACTGGAAGAGAAAACCCTCAAACAATTCAAAAGGAAAGGGACTGTTAGAATGCTCTGGGTTTGTTTCCATGAGCTATTCCCTAAAGAAATGGTATTGGTAGACTGGTTCAGGGAACCAGGAAATCCTTTTCTTTAACCCTTGTGAGTCATACTTCACTGCATACTCATTATTCCTCACACAGCACAGTACACAAAGCACTGGGTTGCTGGGTTTGAAAGTGTCAGGAGTCCAACTCAAGGCAATAAACAGGATGAATACAAAACACCATTAAAGCTACAAAAAGAAAATGACATTTCACTAATTACCTAATAAGATCAGGATTTAATACTTGCATTGCTGGAGAAATTCTCAGTTATTTGGAAAACGTCAAAACATGTATTTAAACACTGACAAAAAGAAAGAGGAGTTATTTTTACTCCTCCTTTTCTAAGCTTAGAAAGGCAATACCCCTATGGATCAAAAGGCCAGATAAATCTTATTAAGTACTAGGTTTTCCCTTTTGTCTAGTGCTCTCTCCACATTCCATCATTTCAGTCCTTTGAAATGCCTTTGTTCTGCTGTGATCAGGGTTTCCAGGGGAAATCTGGCATTGGATCTAAAGGGAACCCCACACCACTGAAGTATTCCTGACAATTAATCATTCGGTTAAATTATTTCTTTCTTTTCCCCCACCTCACTTGCCCCCAGTATTTCCAGAGAACCCTTTAGCGCAGTGCTAGTGACACAAAACTTCCTGAGCGTCGAAACACATCACCTTGAGGATTCATGTGTGCACAGAAGTTAAGTTTCTGCAGTTGCCACCTGAAACCTCCTGTCCATCAGAATAATACTTCAGAATAACCACAGGAATGTTCTCTGTATTCACTCTCAGACCATGTCTATCACCAAGGCCCATGCAGATGAAAGGGCAGTTTCAGCTGGGAAGAAATCACATGCTGGACCACAGGGCTCTTGTGCTGACCTGGCAGCGTAGAGGAGACTGTGGTCCCCACAGTCACATCTGCTCCATAATATCCTCTTTACCATCCTACCCAATTTCTGATGTTCCTTTAGGACATAAACTGGTCATCAACAAAAGCAACCAGAGAAAGAAAGTGTGCATTCAATACCTCAACTGGTTACCCTGTTAGCTAAAGAACAAACAACAGAACATGCTCACTTTGTGAATCTACAGAAAAGATGATGAACCCTCAAGAAGAGGCACAACATTAAATAGTGCTTTTTATCCACTAAATTAAAGATACCCTTTTTATCCACGCTTTATGTTTCTGGTTAGATTTTAATATATACCTAATATAACATAAGAGAAAGAATCAAATCAAAACATTTTGATTTGAACTCCTCTAAAACCTGAAGCTCTATGCTCATAATGAAACCACAGAGGGAGGCAAAGTAGTAAAAAGGATGCTTTTTTCCTTAGTTTTATTGTCTTTGATGAACATCACATTTTGGTGACTGGGGTCTAAGTGCCTATCCCTCCAGGCCTGTGGGAAGGCATCCAATTTCTTTCCAAGACTCTTCACGTATTCACTGGAAAGAGAATTTCTTCCAACAATGGTATGCATTAATTCATAACATTTTTCCAAGATCCCTTATCAAGTTTCAGTTGTAGCTCAGATAATTGATGCTTTGCAAAGCTAATCTCTGCATTTAAAATTTATCAGTCCTTTAGAGCTTGGTTCTCATTAGTGCTCATCATTTTCACTGCTCATGAAATACATCTTCACAGTCCTACCCGATATCAAGGATTCCTACAGGCTAACTTGATCTAACTGTTGCAATTATGAATCATCTGACGGAGCCGTAAGTTATGATCTTCAGTGACCACTAATGAAGGTTGCCTAGCAGTTAAAATATCAAAGCAGCATATATCAGCACACTCTAGAGCACGAGATAGACTTCCAGTGTTGCACTTCTCTTGTATTTATTATATACTGTAAATTACATCCCAGGCTGCCTCCAACACTGACAGTCCTGTACTCCAGACTTAAACACCAGGTTTTAATAACCACTCCTGACAATCTTTTGATCGCTGGGGGGGGGCAGATGAAAGGATAGGCCGCCTGCTGCAGGCAATCTGCTCAGTCAAAACAAAGGGGACTTCAGAGAGAGACAGAGATGCATCAGGTGTTAATCTCGAATGAACAACCAGGAGTGCCGGCTGACTGACTTGCTCTTCACTGCCAGCCCAAAAGGGGAAGCGTCTGCCAGTGGGCTCCTTCAGGATGCACGCAGGAAGGGAAAGGTGCTATTAGCTAGGCATGAAGTATTCTGATTTGGAAACCTAAAACCTTGAAAAGCCATTTTAGGCTCTTCCTAAATCACTCTAAACTAATCATTCAACTATCTGATTTTTTCAACTATGCTGTACGGCAGCAGATCTTGTTGGCATTTAAAACAAGCTTTCCCATTCAAACACAGAAGTGGGATAATCTGCGAGGGGAAGAGGCAATACAAACAAAATAAGTTTCCAGAGCTTTCAAAAGTGAACAAGACAGAATTTGAGGTGATTACTTGGCAAAAACCTCCTGCACGGAGCAGAGGTGGGGCTGGATGACCTGACAGGGCTCATCTCTTCCAACTTGGGTCTGAATGAGAGCATGTTAATAGTGTTAGCATCTGAATAAAAAAGGTTCCCACTATATACTTTCAGACGTTCAGTAAAACATGCATTTAGTAGGAAAAGTTTAGATGTGACTCCTACTGTCACATCACTATGTTCCACAGCCACAGAAAGCAGTTTACTTGGAGTCTGATAGTCCAGTGTAAACCATTTTTACTTCTATGCTCAAAACCCCTACATAAAACATCTCTCAGATGGGGAAACTGAGAAAAAAGTAGCACTGCAGGGCCTCTTACTAAGCTAAACCCAGAAGAGTCATAAAAGTTGCATAAACAAAAGAAGACACAAATAAAAACCCTCCATGCTCACAGGATCAATGGAACCCAACCATGTACAAACCTCCCAGCTTCCTCCTCACTCCCAAAAGCTGTCTGATGGGGCAGTGGGCAAGAAGGGTTGAGTTAATACTCAAAAACTATTTCAGATGCTGCATCTCATTCGCATCAAATCATCACTGTCGCTGCTTGACAGCCCTGAAACAAAATGTGGGGTTGATAAGGAGAAGACGGCACCACCATGGAAGCTGGCGGCACATCTCTCAAGCACCATCCTCCTCCTCCCAGCGATGCAGGTGTTCACAGTAACTAATTCCTCATGGTGGGTTTTTCCCCTGCTTGAAAAATGAATTACAGTTTTTACTGGCTCAGCAAACTAGAACAGTTACAGCCAATATATCTTGAGAGAGGAACAAGGTGTTGGACTGACAATCAGAGCCACACGTTCTTTCCTAACATTTACTTCAGAATTCAGAAAACCAGCAAACTTACTTTTTCCTACTGCTTCCATCCTATTACATGACCTTAAACATCAGGTAGTATAGAAAGCTACAAATACACAACATCAAGTCATTATGGTTGACTGCAGGAATACAAGCACAATAGCATGACTCCGACTGATGACACTCTGCTTGGCCATTATAGTATAAATTGTTTATCTGAATTGGATCAACCTGCCCATTTTAATCCCTGGAGTCCAAGTATTGCTGATTAACCCCTATGTTCAAAACTAACTCTAAAAATGTAGTTTATTGTACCGATGGTGTCAAATCAACAGCTTCACCTACAGCACTGGAGGTGCAAAACGAACTGGTGAAGAAGCTGGTCTAGCTGGACTTTACTTAGCCTGATGCCCATCACTGCAGAAGCCAAATTATCATCACAGTTTGTCTTAATACAAAAGATCTCACACAGGGTCCATGGGCTGGCAACTGAACTCAGATCCTGAGTTTCACTCCTTTATTTTAACACCAAATCCATCTTTCCCACCCATGACAGGTACACTTCTAAGGGGTCATCACTGGCAAGAAAGGATGACATGAAAAGCAAAATGCAGCCATCAGATCAGACCCTGAAGGCACAGCGATGTTAACTGGCCTTACGTGTGCTCTCTCATTCTGGTTAACATATTTACTATACTTATTTTCAGCTAATTTCAGCTAAGATCATAGCATCATAGAATCAACAAGGCTGAAAAAGACCTTTAAGATCATCAAGTCCAAGATATTCAGTCCAGTCTGCTTCCTTTTCAAGGTACCATCAATCAAATCCAACCACATCATTTTATCTCTCGGTTACTAAACTAAAACCATTTTAAACATCCTGCTTTCATCTTTATAGCTCTCTCCCACTTTTTAACTGTGCTGCAGCTACACAAGAATGTACTTGACATATAAAACGTGCACGTGATTCTTTTAACATTTTAATGCCGTGTATTGTGTTGTAAACATCTCTTCATGTTTTATCTCCGTCTCCATAAATCAAAGACTAGTATCTTAGAAGTCTCCAAAACGATGTGTTTTCTCCATAATATAAATGTAAAGCTCTACTCCTTGAAACTTGAGTCAGCTTTCAAAAACCATCAAAAACCCCATGCTATGAAAAAAGATTATCAACTAAGTTAATATCATTTTCTCCCACTCCATTTCTATAACAGCAGAAGTACAGTATCAGAATGGTTACAAAATTGGTATTCACCAAGGCAGAAACTCAATGTTCCATTATTCTTTTCTTGTCACTTGTAAGGAATAACACTAAGGTAAAACACCTTCTTGTGTATCCATACCAATACATAACACTGAAAGAGTCAGGAGAATGAACAGTATGAAACAGAAATGATTCTTGGATTTGTTCAGGATCAACATGCAGTTTACACGATCAAACACCACGTTTACAAGATGAAACACCACATGTATCTCCACTTCCTTACCACAACTGCAGTTAATAAGACTGATCTCTTGTAATGAGATTTTCCAGAGGTTTTGGCTAGCTTAGGCAGTGTTACAGTAAAGTGTGTCTTAATCTATTCCTTGGTAAATGCATTAAGTGATTTTAATGTTTTATTATTAAAACCCACTGTAAAATACTGGTTAGAAAAGATAGAACAGCAATAAAGAACACGTGTCCAAAAGAATTTTAAGTTACTTCATTGATGGAAAAAAGAAAGAGTGCCATTAGAAAAAAAGAAAGAAAAAAAGAGGAAAGCTGTTTTAGCAGGTGGGACTGAGAAGTGGTGACATGTTGCAGCACAATACTGAAGGGCTGGAGGATGTAACGCGGTGTTGGGTGATGTGGAAGAGAACCAGGGACCACTGGCTTAGTGTGCCACTAAAATGCTAGATGAGGTGTGAAGTACAACTCTGAAGTATTGTGATACGAAGGAGTGAGGCAGAGGCAGAACTGCTGGGAGAGGACAAGAGAAATAAAGCACTATCTTTGCTTTGGCACCTTCCAGCTGCGTTTTACTTCCTTTGAGCCCACAGAGGCAACACACTCTCCAGGAAAACCCAAGGACTCCTCAATATTTATCCAGATCCCCAGAATTCATAACATTTTCCACCAGCCTGAGAGATCCTGTCTCTCTCAAACTACTATCTAACATAAATTACACCAAGATACTTTCCTTGACATTTGCTACACAAATGTTTCTGAAATAACCTTCCTGTAGAACAGGCACCATGTTTCTCCCTAATACAAGCCCATGCCCAAGTACTTTGTATTTTCCAGGATATTTTCAAACACCTTTTCACTGTTATTTCCTGCCCAAAAATTAAGTCATCATCTTCCTGAAAATAGCTATCTCATTTCACAGAATTGTCATGAAAACAGATTACTTCTACTTGCATAGGAAAGTGCAACTAGAATTTACATTACAGGTTGTGAGATTTGTTTGTAAATAGACACCTTTGGCTTTGGGACTATAGCAATAGGACAAGGGGTGATGGGTTTAAACTTAGACAGTGGAAGTTCAGGTTAGATATAAGGAAGAAGTTCTTTACTATGAGGGTGCTGAGGCACTGGCACAGGTTACCCAAAGAAGTGGCAAATGCTCCATCTCTGGCAGTGTTCAAGGCCAGCCTGGACAGAGCTTTGTGCAACATAGTTTAGAGTGAGGCATCCCTGCCCATGGCAGGGGGAGA
>JBCJKH010049943.1:6770-49453 GCA_039877255.1 Loriculus beryllinus | reverse complement strand
GGTTTCATTACACAGATATTTATTTCCTGCTAATGTTTGTGAGTGGATGTTACTACTTCCTGGCACAGGATTTAGCTTTATCTATTCCTAGCTAGCTCTCAAGAGTGAACATTTTGTCAGTAAGCTTAAAATTCTTAATAGATCTGTGCTTTTCCAGCAGTGGTGCAAAACAGCACTAGCAGTACTGCAGTGTTTTCATGTGTTGGTTTTATAGCGTGTGTGTGTATGCACACACATATATGCAAACATACAATTAATTTTGAAATGGGGCCAAGTACCAGAAAAACTCTTGTCTGTGTTGTCTATGGGCAGTTTAAGATTAATTTAAAGAATCACAAACTTTCTCAAATGGATACTGCTTTTTGTGTGAAGTAGGATGTTGGTTTTTATTTAGTGGCTATGAAAGGTAAACAGAGACTGGTCTGGTGCTTTACTTCTCCTTCACTGTTAAAAACATGGTGCCTCATGCCTTAAATATCTTTTTTCCTGGTATCTTCAACATTATATCAGACTCATGGTGCTGAGATCCCATTTAGTAAGATGCCTCTGACTAGAAGCTCATGAAATGCTTGTTAGAATGATGTTATCAGTCATTGTTAGAAATACCTTTTGAACCTTTTAAGGTTATCCTAATAATTCTGCAGCTAAGAGGCTGGAGGAGGCAGTGGGGCAGCAGCAGCAGTCCTGTTCTTACAGCAGGAACTAAGCTTTTTCTTGCTTATTCGTTGTGATATCCGCTTACTTGAGATTCTTATTTTCTTTCCACATGCTGCTGATCTTCTAAGACCTTTCTCCCCAGTGCTGGAGGTACCCACTGACAAGTTGGTCTCTTTAAAACCTCTTGCATGCTTTTTCAGTGCTGGAGTGGAAAATTTCACTAAATTAATGACAAACTCATTTTCAGAAACAAGAACATTCTCCTTTTAAGCCTCTGCTGGGGGAGGGTGAGAGTTGATATTTTCTTCAGCTGTTATGGTTGACATTTGAGTCTTTTTACTTAAATGGCTTGATTTATTTCAGTTGTCAAAAATTTGCACAGTCAGAGCTCTGGTAATATGTACAAATATTTACGGATGGCAGCAATAGTTTGGTGTAATGTCCTGATAAATAGTCCTCTTCACAGCAGTTAGCAGGGTATCCAGAAAGAATTGCAACTACAAAAGGGTTTGCTAGACACAAGCAACAAAAGACAAATAGCCTATTCAGTGAAGATGGCTTATCTCCATCATGATTTTGAGTTTCCTTTTTCTTCATCTTACTAGCATCTTATTAGTTCACATCTTGGAGAGAAGTGTCATCTAAACCAACTTTCTTCTGACAGAGCCCTTTATAGAGCAATTGAGTATACACTCTGGATTAGACCAGCTCAGGGTTTGAAGAGAATTTCACATCTCTCCTTCCATTTCAGGAGTTTTCACGATGATAAAATAGACATCGGTACATACACAGTGAGGTTGCTTCTGTCCGCAGCTAAAGAAGTATGTGCCACGTTGTGGGTTTTGTATCTTTATGTGACACATTGTGTCTTCTCCACAAGAAAGAGGGTTAGTCTAAAGAGACTCCCTGTGTTTCTGTCAGGAAAAATAATAGCAATGGCAAGATTTCATAGTCTAAAATACAATCCTCTTTCCTCACTTCTTGGAAGTCATGAGCTGCAGAAAACAGCCTCTGGATCACTTCCTGTGGAGCTTTGGACATGGTGATACTGATGCTTTCGTCAGATGAAAGACTGCTGCTGTGACTGGGGCAAACCTGCACAAATGAGAACTAAATTTGGGGCGAAGAAAGGAAAGGAGAAAAAAGTTAATTTTCGGCAGATAATCTCCATTGTTTCTCATGGTTTTGCTGTTGTTGCTACTCGTAAAGGAAAAGGAGAATGTACAACGGGCTTTTCTGACAGCAGCCCATGCTTGTGTCAGAATAAGGCAAGTGGAAAACAAGTGGTTGCTCAAATCCTGGTCTGTACAGCTCTTGTGTTTGGCAGAAGAATCAGAAGCATGGTTCTCCACAGCTTTTGGTTTGCTGTTTAAAGCATCTGGCTTAGTCAAAAACAGCAAATGAAAAGTTGTCCTGTCATTGCTTATAACTATGAAGAGCATGTGTTATGGAATTAATGCAAATTATTGATATTCGAAACAGCCTCAGATCTCCAAAAGGCCTAACATGTGCTGAGGGCATAGCTGTATTCTGATAAGAATATGTCCACAAAATCCACAAAATGCCACAAATAAGATGCTACAAATGCTAGTTAATTACTGAGTGGGGCTTTTACAGCCCTGTCCCTTTACCTCCCTGGAGGTGAAATTATAAACAGATACTAACAAGAGCCTGGCTCCCTGGAGGTGAAATTATAAACACATACTAACAAGAGCCTGATTGTTGCAACCTGAATGGGTCCTGGAAATACATCTCTTTTTGGAAGTTGCAATGAGTTTCCTAAAATCAGGTAGTTCAGTTCATCAGGAGGAGGAAAGTGCTTGGGATGTGGAGGTGACTGGTTCTTGAAGTCTAAATACACCGTTATTTATATGGAGGCTTCTTAGTCTATTGTAGCATGGTAGACCTAACTTCCGTAGACATCCAAACAGTCATGTGTAAGTTTACTTGTTCTTCTTTCCAAATGCTCTTTAGTTTGTTTCTTCCTTTGAGAAAGTCCATTTCAGATTACTCTAATCCTTTGGACCATCAATACCCGTGGGCCATCAGCTGTGTACTTGTCTCTTATCAGCACCCAAGTGTTTGCAGAGACCATACCCTGCCATCCCCTCATCTAGTTATAAAATAAACATCCCGGTAACTGTGTAAACATTGAGTTTTCACAAATAGTTGCAGAGATCCAGAACAGGATCTTGATAAGGCTAAAGCTTGTCCACATGAACTGTGCTGCAGCAGAGCTTCTTGACTACACTGTATTTGTAATATGAATCAATCATTACCCTAGCATGAGTTTATGAAATTATTTTGTCATATGGTAGCCACTGCACATTCTGAAATAGAAGCCACACTGGTACCTTGCTAGCATGAAGTACAGCAAAATGCATTTCAGCTGATGGACTGGTTTAGGCTCTTGTTGGATTTCAGTGCTTTCTGACTAAGTTCTTCCAGATGTGCCATATGTGGAGCATTTAATTTTTATTACCAACTTTACTTATCTGAAGTTATTGGACATTACAAACCAAGAATCAGTTGTAAAGCTAATCCTGCATTTCTTGTGCATCCAGTATTTGTACTGAAACTGGTATCTTTGTGTGCACAGAATGAGAAATTGAGTTTCCACTTTTACAAAGAGAAGTGCTGTACAGAAATCATTTTAAAATTCCTTCAGAAAAGTCAAGCTAAAAAACCTTACTGAAACGGTACATTGTAGCCATGTCTAACATCTGAGAGCAAAATGGTGCTTTGTGGTAGAGCTGGAGATGGTCTGTAAATGCTGCACACGCAGCTGCTGCTGCCTGAGGGGTACAGTGTGCCTTAGGTACTACTGACTGGTATATCCCAGAAGACAGTATGCAAATGATTTCAGGATGCATGATAGTGCCTTGCTGCCTTGCACCTCTGCAGCACTAATGCCAAGCTCTCTGTTCATTTTGATATGTACAAGTCACTTGGAGACACTTGGCCATGGGGATGTGGGTTCTTTCAGTGTCTGAGCAGAGAACAGAGATCACGGCTTCTTTCAGAGATCAAAAAATAGCCTCTAAAGAAAGCCTTGGTATGGGAGTCAAAGATGCATTTGGTGATCAGACAAGAAGTGACCATGCTGTTCTCCATGTAGCACTTAGTGCTAAGTTGCTAAGAGTGATTTCAGCTTTAAGATGTCTCTATAAAAGCTTTTTCAAAGCTCTTTGGTCACTTAACTTGGCAAATCCAGTCTTAACCAAGCTAGGAAAAAGTATTACTTAACCTAAAGATATCAAAAAATCATTTGTGTAGTTAAACCAAAATGATGGAAGATTAAGTTCTGACAAAAAAACATGTTAAATGAGGGTCAGGTTGCTCTCTTAATCAAATGACTTTGCCAAATATTTACTAAAATAGGACAGGCTCTTGTAAAAGTATAAATAGTTTGTTAGTTATTTAAATAAAAGATTCTTACAAACCTTATTTGGTATGATTCTTTGATAGTGTTTATGAGGGGCTTTTTTAATAGCAGGATTTCCATTGTGATTTTTCACTAGTAAAAAAAGTCACTTTTTCCCCTGGCAAAGTAGATTTTCTCTATAAAAATCTGATAGAAAGCATACAACTCACTAAATGATATATTATAAACACTCCATACATGAACTTTACCACTAAATAAATATTTAATTATAAAGGATGCTGTCATCTGTGGGATTTGAGTAGATATTTTGTTTCTGCACAGCAACTTGTAATCAGCAAGTTCTGAATCCCTGATAAGAAAGGACTTAGAAATGCAGGGAGGAGGGGGAATGTTCTGGAAGAGAAGGCTTGCAGTCTTTTGCCCAAGCGTGTTCTTTGTGCAGGCTTGTATTTTGCAGAACAAAACATATCCAGAGCAGAGAAGACAGAAGTTTTTAAAAAGCAGTATTAGAGAATAGGCATAAGACAATGCAACATGAATATTGAGAGCAAACATGCACATTTTCAGTGTCCTTGATCTTGCAGGTCTAAACAGGATCTAATCCTTTTGACCTCCACTATGCATGGACCACCAGCTGTACTTGTGTACCAGCTGTGTACTTCTAACAGGAGTTAGAAAGAACAAATTACTCTTTCACAGTCTTGCATAAAGAATATAAGTACTTGTGGCAAGTCAAGTGTAACTACAGCTTAGACACTTCTTAATATGTGGGAGAGAGCAGAATTGTTTGATTAGGTCTTGGTGGCATAGATGTTAACTCCCCGTACCCAGCGTAACTACAAATGGGATGAGGATGGGAAAGTGGTAAACATTACCAAGTTATGAACACATGGGGTTTTGAAAGTATCCCTGATGAATAGATTAGACAATGATTGCTCACCAGAAGGCTAACCTGAATCTTCTTCTTAGTCATCTTCTGTCTAGTATATCTCGAGATTCAGGAACTGTAAGGCCATGGCCCATTTTAGCTGAAGGGAGGATTACTTCAGGTAGAAAAATGTCACGTAAAAAAGGTTAGGTTGTGTTGGAGATTAAAACAGAGATTCAGCAATTTTTTTCAGCCCATCTGTGTATGAAAAGTGATTTGGCCTGAAATCTTGAAGGCTGAACTGTCTGGGTGAAGATTTTGAGAGTAGTACTATGTCTATGTAAGTTTTGCTGCTATTTTAAGATTCTTGATTGTGTAATCTGTAGTTGATACGGTGAACGTTTGTGTAAGTCATTTATTTGGCCCTGGTAGAGTGGTCATAAGAGTAAGATTTACAACACTACCAACTTCTACTTTCTAATTTTCCTATTTCTGTCTCAACTTTGCTATTGGAAGTAGGTACATCTTGTACTAAAGCACTGATGACAAGTATCTCTACATTCATTTCTTTCTTGATAAGAAAATGGTCTGCTTCAACGGGATTTTCACACAGGACTTCATAACAAGTGCTGGAACTACTGAAAGTGACTTAATACGAGAAAGGATAGATCCTGCTGTTCTTCAGACAAGGTCAGAAAACCGACCAGAGTCCCTGTTGGAAGCCACCAGAAGCTAGATCCATGGAATAAAATGGTGGTTGCAGAAGCTCCATCCTGAGGTTTTGCCTGTCTGCACATCATAAAGAGTAATAGGATATAAAATTACTTTCAGTTGAAAATAAAAAAGATCCTTGATGTGTCTATAAAAATGTGGAGTATGTTACATTCCTAAAAAGAATTGCAGTCCCCCAATAGAAAACTGAAGGTAGCTAAGAGCTAGACTGCCATCTAACTCAAAGCATAATCTCCTGCAGTATTGTTTTAAAAGTCTGGATATATTCCAGATATGTGATCAGATGGTTTGAGTCCAAATGATACCTAAGCAAGTGAGGCAATAGAGAGATTAACCGTAGTTGAAGCAACTAAAAACATGTCAAACAACTGACAAAGGACCAGTAGAAATGGAAACAAATGTAAGGGGTACAAAACCATGGCAACAGTCAGTGTTGCTGGCTACAATAAGCTTTTATTAACTGAAAATAGAACTAAGTAATGCAAGGGATTGAAGAATAAAAGATACAGGCTGTTTTAGTATTTTCTGTTGTAAACTCTGCCATTTAGGGAGGAATCCAGCAGAAAGCAGTGCAGTTCAAACAAGCAATGCAAGAAGATGGCAATAAGTAATTCTGTGAACTAAATGAATTCTGCATTTAAAACTCTTCAGTGAAAGAGAATTCAAAGCTTTAGCAGTCTGCACTTTACAGGGAAAATCCTGCTGATGTGAGCAGATTGCACAGGCTCTTTCCTGTGCAAATGTCTGCAGAATGATCAATCACAATTAAATGGCAATTTTTAACCAGTGACACTGTTTATGTGAAAGGCAATTCCTGCACTAAAGCCATGTGAAATGTAATGGTAAAGTAGGAGAAACAAAAGACAAGCAATAGTAGCAAGCTTACAATACTTGAAAAATTAGGAGGAAAAAACCCCCAACCCTGAAAATAGGCAACAGGAAAGAAAGTGAACAGCAGGATTGTGCAATTCTGTTAATGTATTTCAAGGGCTTGGGAGTTTGCCAGTACTATGTACTATGTGGCTCTACTTCAGCAGATTTTAAAGCATGAACGTGCCTTATACTTGTAGGTATTCCTGAAAAGCTGAGGCTGTGCATGTGGAAATCCAGCTGGGCGCTGATGTAATGCTTCAGGCTTTGTGCTCATGGGTTTCCTAGCATGCTTATGGGTGGATTTCTTGCTGTCTTATACTGTACTGCCATACATGCTACAGATGGTCCCCTTGTGGGCGACAAAACTGGGTCTCTCTTCTATTTATGGGCCAGCTATTAACAAATCTTAGAGATTTCTACACTTTAGCAGATTTTGTAGAAGAGGTCAAAAGTGGTTTTGTGGAGGGAGGTGAACAAGTGATAGATGTACAAACAGTACAATCACTAAATCCTCCTTACTGTAGGAGACCAGACTAGAAATCTAGGCCTACAAATGAATGCAAGGGGGAATGTAGCAGTTCTGTAAGTGAAGGGTGTGTTGAGCTGAGTGAAAGAACGTGTTGGATCGGGAATGAACGGCTGGGACTCATTTGATTGTAACACTCAGAGAGCCAGACAATAGCGTCAGGATTCCTACAAAGCAGAGAAATTCTCAAGAGAGCATGTTCATCTGCTGACTTGAATGAAATAGTGGGAAGAATAGCATCAGCCAAATGACTTTCATCTAGATTTGCTCCAACTAATGCTATTTGAGGAGGCAAATTCCAGAATATTCACTATAAATAAATTATTTGGGCAGCATCAATTCCTGTCTTCTATTAGTGTTCTGCACCCCCTGTGCCACAGGACACAAATCCCAGTATTTGATGGGCACACAACATGTTTTGACAAAAAAAAAAAGGCAGAAACACACCAAAGCAGTATCCTAAAACCTACGTTCTCTGTTTGGAGCTGCCTTTTAACCACCTTGGCAGTGTTGTCACTTTTCCAAAAATCAAACTATTAATCAGGTATTTCTGCTCTGAACTTTAGCACCAACACAGTTGAAGTTGTAGTACCAGCAGAAGAAAACTTTCCAGCAAACATTACTTCAAAAGCGTTGAGCTGAGCAGAAGAGATCATTTGTGGTTTAAAATCCTATAAAAATGACTGTGGTAGATATCTGTGCTATATATATGCTTGGGTTGGGATTTTGATGTGCCCATTTCAACAACTGTGTTAACCATGAATTTGGATTAAATGAACTTGAAATTATAGCTTGATACTGGCTTTCCCACACCTTAGTCCTTTCATGCCCCTGTGCTTTTCTTACAGTTTACTATCCCTTTGGTTGAATTCTTTCAAGTGTTGGTGTGGTTATGCACTGATTTTGCCTCTCAAGTGGTGCACCAAAGTCTCTCAAAGAGTGGGGGGCTCCTTTGTTTCAATGGGTCACTTTGCAGCAAGGACAAAAAAGAAACTGTGCCAGTGTGAGAGAAAGGGAGAGAAGGAGGGTAGAGGATGCTCCACTGCAAGAAGTGTCCTCTTAAACCAAATATGTTTTGGGAAGAAAGGGGTTATTCTTCTCCCATTGCATTCCAAGTGTTTGAAGTCTGTAGATTCCTATCACAATCTATAAGGTAAATGTAATGAAACCAGCAATTGCTCATACTATTGTTTTTAAGTGATTCTACCAGTGATTTGAGGAAACTCACCAAAAGCCATGTGCTGTTTTCTGGCTGTAAAGGCCTATGCCTTTTCTCCTTAGGACACAGAGATTATCTGTCAATTCCTACTTTATTTAGGTTTTAGCTTGAAACTGAACTGTTATTAGGGACCACAAATAGCTCAGTCAAGTCTATTCTGCAGAGTCTCAGAGCAAAGAAGTGAAGAAATTAGTCACACCAGCTTGCCAGAGGCTATTGCCTTATATGTAATACAGAAATTGTGAAAGGGAACTTCTGAACTATGAGACTGTGCACACTTATAGAAATACGTTAATAGCAGCAACAGCATAAGGCACAAGTGAGTCAATGTTGGAGTCAGCATTGCTCCACAAAGCCAGGAGCTCGCAGCTGAAAGACTATGTTGTTGCTTTGTACTTCGGATCAAAACTCTTCTGTCATGGCTGGATCACAACATGCTCTGAAATACCCAAACTCTGAATGGCTTGTTCAGAGAAAGGTTTTTATTCAGAAAATCTTTGTTTATTATTCCTCTTTATCATCTAAGAGGAAGTGGTTTGCATATAGGAGATTGTACCCAGCCCAGGATACCTGGACTGAACTGCAGTTTTAGTGGCCTGAGCTTGGAGATGAGACAGTGTGGGGCAGAGTTTAGATAGTGGTCCTGGCTTTATGCATCTCTGAAATCTTCTGGTTGTACATAAGCATGTACATGACTATCAGAGAGATGAGGCTTCTGTGACAAATGCACATGTAGTGTTATGTACACCCCATAGTGGGGTAAAGTATCCTAGTCACTGTGAGGGGAGTGGGGGAAAAGAGATTGTTCTTCATCTGGTAGTTGCTAGCATGTGGAAGTCGGCCAAATTGGTTGCCTAATATATGCTGGTATCTTATTTAATATAGATCAAAATATTTTCAATTACACTAGAGAAGGAGATGGATAATCTGTGAAGCTCCCTCTCTGGTCTGAATATCTCCACATATTTCCTGGACTTGTTTGAGTCTTTTTTACAAAGCATGGTCAAATATACTGTGCTTCGAAATCTAACTTTCAGTGGTTGTTAAAGTTAAATGAGCAATAAAAGCTTGTTCTGTGTCTGCCTCAGTGCTCAAAGATAGTCAAAACTTTACAAGCCCAGATCCTAGCTTTTAGTATCTAATTATTATTGTTGTTATTTAAACTAGATTTAGAAACACCAAGTACTGAAAAATACTAGATTTCTATGGTGTTTTCTTCCACAAAACCACCCACAGTCCTCTGTGTAGTATAACATCACTTTCCATCAGGGCAACCACTGTCAGGAGCAAAAAATCACTGTAGCCACCTATTTCCCACTGCCTCCACCTGATCAGAAGATGGTTGGATAAATGTGATTTAGCCTGCACACAAATGGAAGCAGGATACTGAACGAGTTTGGGGGTTTCCTCCATTTCATTGGTATGTCAAAGAAATAAGAAGACTTCTTAAACTCTGAAAAGTTAAAACTGTATTTGATTCTAGCTTCAGAGGCACAAGGTCTAGAAAAGTAAAACTTTCCCTTCTTTGATCTTTTTCTCTGTGAGACATTAGATATAAATATTCTAATATTAACAATATTCTAATAATAAAAATTAATTTTATGTAGAATTTTAATTTTTTTGAATGTTGATATAAAAATAAAATTTCATCAACGAAAGTGCACGTTTTTGCCTTTTAACTACATTAAATAATATAATGTTGGACCCAAACTCTTCTTTTTGAGTTAGACATACCTGATTCGGACATGTCAAAAAGGCTTTGAGTTTGGGGGTTTATTTCTTTATTGCTTTTTGGGATTTTTTGGACATTTTTCAAAACCAGCTCTTCCCTATGAGAAATTTTCAATAAATCAGGATTTATTATTATTATTATTATTATTATTATTATTATTATTATTATTATTTATTATTATTATTATTTTTATTTTCTCCTGAATTGAAAACTTGCTACTGAGATGTTGGTCAGAACTTTTCACTTCCAGGTATTGGTTTAGGAACTTGAGCTATCCCTAATCTTATAGCTGTTTGACAGAATCCATCCTCGAAGGAATGCTATCAAATGAAATGAAGGAAATTTAACTGAAGTAATCCATTAAAAAAAATTGCTTGATTAAGGGATAAACTGCCAATGCTAGGGAAAATCAGCCCTGAGGTTTTGCAGCTATTCACTGGGAATCTTGGTACGGTACAAACAGATTTGGGTGAAAAGCCAGACATAGAACAGCTGCTGCTGGAAAACTGGGAAATCTTATTCTAAATATTTTAAGCCAAAAGAAATGTTAAAAAAAAATCTGTTGTGCTTCAAAACGGTCTCATGTGCATAATCCTGTTATCTTCAGGAGAATGAGGACTATTTAACTGTTGCTACATTGTGTCCTTAACTGGTGATGTGTTTATAATCCTGATTCAGGAAGGAAAAAAGAAAATGGAGAAAATGCTGAATTCTGGAGAATATAGAAGTTACTTGGATCCTTCACAAAACCAACTTGTTAGAAAACAAAGGGAAAATGATCTGTCAAAAATCTGAGAGGATTTGATTTCTAAGTTTATCATAACAGATGTAGCTATTTCTTACTGGTTTTTAAATGAGTAACACGCGTGGGGAGGAGGAGTCGTGCTTATATTTCACTTTCCACCACCACCTTAGTACTCAGAGGAGCTCAGTCAGTGGGAGTCCCACAATGATGGCCCCTGTGCAAGTTAGAGGGAAGCAGCAGAGGAGTAGATGTGAGCTAAAGGGTCAGAGTGCTGCATTTTGCTTACAGCAAATGGTGAACTCCTTTAAAAACCAGGAGAATATACCAATGCTAATTGTTAATCATTGGCTCATTGTCAGTGCTGAGCAGAGGTTCTGTGTCTACCAGTAACATGCTGGGTGGCACAGAGTGGTGGAACCCTCAGACAGTGAAGAAACGATCATACCTTGATCCTAATTCAAACGCTTAATTGAGAAGAGCTGGTTTGGGTTCTAGCTCTTAAAAAAAGCTTCAGCTAGGAGAGGCAGAAAGAAGAGAGTAACTAATGCATGCTTACTAAATAACAGTTTTTGACAAGCGAAACGTTATAACTCAAGCACTTGCTTGGGTATCAGATGGGATGAAGCTCAAAGAGCAGTGGGATTCAGGAGGTCAAGTCTCCTGGGAACAGCAAATGTGAGGGTTCTGGCACCAACATTGTCCCTTTGCAGGGACATTTCTGTGGGTTGGAAACTTCGGTTCTCCCTCCTGTACTAGCTGAACTTGTAAGAACTTACTGCTCTCACAACTTTGCGTGTATAAATTGTTCAAAACTATCCAACTAGCCTTCCTTTTCCAGAGTTCCCAGGGGTGGTGATAACACTGCCCTAAATGACCAGTATGAAACTTACTATCTCTGTTATACTTAAGCTTTCATGGAAAACATGAACCACAGGCCTTGGGTGGGGGAGAAGATGTGTGTGTCTGTGTTTGCACTGAGAAATGTAGCTGGTTTTGTTTTGGTGCAGCAGGTCAGCCCAGTTCCAGGGGATTTGCAAATATTTGACCTATCTGAATCCTGTATTGAATCTTTCTTTGCTAAATGTGCTCCATTTCCACAGTGCTCCTGAGTATTGGGAGAAAGCAGGTAACATTCACAGGTCAGCGGACCCGCTCTGGGACACCAGGGCTGGGCAGCCTGTCCTGCAGCAAAATCTCCTGGAGACTGGAAACATTTGGGGTGCAAGGTACCAGAGCCTGAGAACAAGACACCCTCTGTAGATCCAGCACTCACAAAAGTAACTCACTCTCCTTTTGTTACTCAGAGCAGCCATCTGGTTAGAAATGAAGCAGCTTGGAAATATTTGGGCATGGAGAAGTTGGGATAGGAGCTAGGAGAAGAGAAAGAAACAACAGAGCTGGTTCACTCTTCTGAGTCATGTTGAGTTGGAGTCCTGCTCTTGTATGTTCTGCTGCAGCCCACTGACCCACAGGTGATTTGACCAGAGTGACCACTTACTCATCTGTGCAATGTGTTGTGCTGACCTGCTTTAAAACCCTTGATTGCAGCTGAGTTCTGCTCTGCAGACCTAGCACTAGGCTTTCTTCAATGTCTGCCTCATTTTCCTTTCCCAGAGTAACTCTTTAGTGGAATAATTACTGTACAAACGCCAAAGCCCCTCAAACTGCTCTGCATTCCAGTTCCACAGGAAGTAAAATCTGAGCTTGCCAAGAGTGCTCACTCATCTGCAGCTGCTCGGCATCCCAAATTCCTGCTCTTGTTAGCAGGGTTTACGTAACAGGAGCATGCTGGGCCTCTGACTTCTGTTTTTATGCAGAAAACTAGAAATGAATGAGTGTGACGTGGCAGGAAGCAGTCTGTATGAAAGGCACAGAGACTGAAAGATGACAGTAATATGTTTTCAATACTAAGTTAAAGCAATGAAATACTTGCTTGGACAGCAACTCTGGGGTCCCCGAGGCTGGCTTTAAAAGGTATAAATGAAGTAAACCTCAAAAATTGCATGGTCAATTTATTTGACAGCATAAGCTTAAATTACCCAAACAGCTGGTTTAAAAACTGTTCTCTTAATAGAGAAAGTGTTGAGGCAGCTGCCTTTCTGTTTTGAGAACATGACAGTAAAAGCAATAGGGTTATAATAGTGACCTCCTCCTACAAGGAGGTGAGCAGTTAAGATTTGAACCATTCTGCTGGGGTCCCCAGTGCAGCACCAGCCCTGACCAGCCTCCCCTGAGACTGTGCTTCAGGTCAAGTTTATTAGTGCTTCTGTCTCCAGTCCTGGCCCTGCCTCCTGGATAGGTCTTGGGCCTCTGTTGTAGCCTTGCCTCCAAATCCATCTCCTTTTGCTATTGACTGGACCGTCTACATAGACACTGGTTGCAGTTTATATTCCTTTTGTTTCACTGGTGATGCCCATGTGCCAGCACCCAGCTCTGGCTGTCCTGTTCCCATGCTGCGAGATTGTGGCATGTTGGTGAGAGGGCTGTTTGCCCTGTGGTCACCTCTGCTCTTGCCTCCCATCCTCTCACGGAGCAGCACTGCTCCTGCTGCATCTATGTTTTCCTGGCCTTCAGTAGGCATTTCCTTGCTGCTGACTTGCAGATGATGCTAATGCTCAGAGGTGCCAAGCAGCTGGCACGTAGCAATACATACCAACTGTGCAGTCATGTGCCTGCTGAACTCTCCTGTGCTTCACCAGACTACAGAAGCTGATGGAAACCAACTTCATCTTGAGCAGGACTGTGTCATTTATGCATCTCAAGGGGTATCAAAACTTCTCAAGTGGCTGTGCATGTACTGAGACTGAGCTGATTGCCCGCATGTTTCCTGACCTCTCTTTCCAGGTCGTATCTTTTTCCTGTGTACTGGGGGCATTGATTGCTTCTTGGGATGAAGTCAGACTTTTGTTTAACAAATTTCCTGTTGTTGCGGGGACCAGAGCAGGAACGACACTCAGTTTTGTCAGTGTTCTTCCTACAGTGTGCTACCACGCTCTGGGGCTCTTGCTGCAACTCTGAACCTTGCTGATGTTTTTTGAGAAGTGTTTTACAGCCTATGGCAACATTTGGAGCCCTTCAGAGCTCAATAGCTATAGTGCAGATATCTTAGACTGGAGCAAACAACTCTTGAGCAAGATGAGGAAGAGATGATGTGAGGAAACTTCTCTTTTCCCCTCTATACCATGTGTGAATGATGCTTGATGTCTGATGGGTAGGGTTGAGACAACTGTGATCTCCCCTGCTAGGATGCAAAAAGACAGTTCCTGCCTACTTTTCCTGGTATGAACGACCTAAAACAAAAGAAAGGATATAAAAAAGCCTGGCCAAACAAGCAGTCAGGACAGACTGGGATCCTGCCTCCACCCCTGCTGCAGTAGAGGGTGAGGTTAGTGGTGTGGGTGCTAAAGAGAAGGCTGTGCTTTACTAAAACCTGGTGTTGTGTTCATGTTCCCTTCTCTCCTTCCCTCATCCTGGCTGGCCTTAAATGGCTCTGCCCCAGAGGGTGAAACCTCCCTGTCAGAGCCCACCTGAGTCTTGGTACCTCCCTGCTTACCTGCCAAGGTTGTGCTCATGTATCAAAGACAGGCTAACCTGACCTGAAGCAGGACCTGAAACTCCAGCAGCACTGCAGTGACTGAAAACAACCAAGCACTATCTAAAAGCAAACCTGTGCTTTGAAAGGAATATATAGTAAAGTCTTGCTAAAAATCAGCAAATTCTGACCTGGGGTGTGGGATGGTCCTTTCTGAAGATTAACTAGAAATAGGTGGGGGAGGGAAAGTGTGCCTGTCTATAGCATTAGAATCAAAATACAAAAAAGATGGAGGGGAATTGTGCCATAATTAATCTACCAGGATGCTATAGATCTCATTTCACTGTGCTACAGTAATAACTAAATGAAAATCCAGATCATGGCTGAGCACATGAAGAAATAAACAGTTCCTGTGTATTTCAGAGAAGAATGAATTTCACGTTGCTGTGGTTCCCAGTGGTTCCTCAGTTTACTTGAGAGATGGTTGTTATCAGGATAGTGCATTCTTTAGAGATGAACTAAACTTGTTTTTATTTTGAAATTGCATACTTCTATCATCATCAACACCCGAAGCAAGACACTTTGTAAACTTTTCTTGTATTACAGCTTTATAATGACAAACCCAGGCTAAAATAGATGTATAAAATTTAGAAGGTCATGAAGTACTGCCTGTATTTTTGGGGGTATATTTTCTGGTTCCTCTGAAAGGATCTGTAACCCAACGCTGCAGAATTCTGGTACCTCCAGAACTGCCTCATCTGAGAGATCACTTAAAAACTACGGCTCTCTAGGGAAGAGAAGAAGTATCTTATACACTTCTAGTGCTGTTTGTTATTATGAAAGCTAATGGGAAAATCAGGTTTGGAAAAGATACTGTGTAGATCTGTGTTACTAGAAATCCAGTGTTTTTGTAAGGAATTCTAATCCTTTCTGCTATGGATCTGCTGTCCCTTTCTGTGGGCTCTATCTGTATGGAGGCAGTGGAAATTATGTGAAAATCCAGGCAGAGCTTTTGTCCTTTCTGCTGGCCTGACCAGCAAAGTACAGCAAAGACTTAAACAGGCTGTTAATCATCTTTAGATCAGATTTCAAAATCATGTGTATTTAATAGAATGAGTTTCATTAAATGTTAGAATATAAAAATAATCTTCCATAAATTTTATAATCTTTTGTTGTTGAGATTGTTTAAAAGTTGTAAATGAAAATATTTCCTAATGCATTTATATGCTCCACATTGCATTTGTTTCTATCTAGGGCGTATTCCTGATGGCCTGCACTTGTGTGTGCATTCATCACCATGACAGCTGAGGGTTTTGGAGGACCAATCTGTTTCAGCAAACTCAAGCAGGTAGGAAGAATCTGCAAATATCACTGCATCTCTCACATGTGATGGAATTAAATTCATTTAACCTTTTCAGAGAAAGGCTTAGACTTTCCTCCATAGATTCTTCTTAAATGCTTCTACACTGTATGCTTCAAAAACAAGGAAAAATTAGGAAATAATTCCTTTTGTATTCTTTTTTATTTGTGGCAAGACTTGAGCATTTGTGACCATTTTACCTCTTCCTCCCACATGACATGTGCATCTGTGGCTTTGGGGACAATAAAACTGTAAGAAAAAGGTATGCTCAGTGTAACTTGATTAGCAAGTCTGTTGCTGTGTGTCTGTAGCACTAGCGAAGGATCTGTGTGCCAGTTTGTCTTCATGGTCAGTAACACTTTGCAGAAATCCGCTCATTTATTCAGACTCCTTGTGTACCTCTGGCACAGACACCTTCTTTAACCAGCAGATCTTGAAATCTATTTCACAACCACTCTTTTATATGTGTTGCTTGCCAACCATAATTAATGGACTGAGTTTTACAGGCAATGCATGAACATGTTCTCTCTCCATATATGCCATAATTCTGGTGAAAGTTGCATTGCCCAGGCCTCCCTATGAGCTGTATTTCTGTTAAAGATCCTAGCATGCGTGTGTGTACTGAGATGGCTGTTGGAAACTTATCTTTAAAGCTTTATTGCAAGCCAGAATATTCTGAAACTTGGCGTACTGCTTTTGGAGTGGGTGCAGTTCATTTAGTTAAATCTGGGTCTGTCTCCTGCTCTCTTTTTATAGCCTAGGTTCCCCAGGGTAGAGGGAAGTACCTAATTGCAAATCTGTCTTGCCAAGTGCTTGGCAGCTAGAGCTTCCCCCCACAATGGAGTTTGTTTCTAAAGTAGATAACGTCCATTTGGAATAACCTGATGTTTTAGGCTAAAAAAGGGCAGAGTTTTGAAGAACGGTTTAGAGATTAAACTCAAGTATGTGCAACACACTGATTTGTTTCCAGACGCTGTGGATACAATACTCTTTTAACATGTCACTACTTGAAAAGAGTGTCCTGTAGCAATCTTAACTCTGTATTTTTTACTCTCTCTTGCATTTCATCCTTTCCCACTGTTGGTTTAATATGGCATTACAGGATATTTGGATCAACAATCAGACTATGAAAATATTCTGTACTTGTGTAGCACACAAATACCTATTTCGTTTTCAATAAATGTACGTGCTTTATTTGAATCAGGTAGAGTGCTGGAGTTTGAGAGGTACTTTTATGGCTTTGTGTACATTATAGAGATCTGGCATCTGGGTCAGGGTTTGCAATATGTGCATACCAAGGAGCCCGTATCAGCAACGCAGAGGTACCAGCAGAATTCAGGACCTGCAGTTGCTGCTAGTCAGTCCTGTAAATCTGCAGTACTGCAGAGTCAGCATAGGCCCCACTCGGGCAGAAACCTAAACATCTGTTTAACTTTAGGCATGTGCTTTAAGCTTCTCTCATGTGACCTCCTTAGTAAAAGGGGGGGTCGGTGGGGGTTCAGGGGGCAGGTTTGTTTGTAATCACTGTACTGAGTGCTTTATTTCATAAGGTTGTGCTAGCAAAGCACTTTTCGAGCAGCATGGAGTTTGTTCCTTACCTCCAGACTGTCTTTTCGTAGTGTGGCAAGACATAGGCGTGCAGTCCCAAAATTTCTCTCTTCTTTCTCTTTTCTGTCTCTCCATATGTTAGGTTTGCAGAGGGGGGAACCTTGAGTGCCCCAGCCTTAAAGAGAGCTGTAGCTTGCTCATATGAGTATCCAATCTGTACAATCAAGAGATGGGCACTGCAGGGCTGCTGCGTGAACACCTGCCCCAGCATATAAACAGCCTACAAAATGCTCTGAGAGCTCTCATTTCACATTGAGGTAGGGTGGTATGCTCAGTAATACTGCAGTGCATAGGCTGACCAGTATTCCTGCAGTTATCTGAGGTATCTGGCTGTGAAAACTTGCAGTGGGTTTGTTCCTTCTACTCCCCAAGCTGTGAAAACAAATTGCTCTTCCTTTTGGATTGAATTCCATTCCCATCTCATTTTGTTGCTGCTCCTCCTGTGTGTTTCTCTCTCATGTATTTTCTTCTGGGTTTTGCCTGTCCAGACTTCTCCTGTACTCATGATGATTATTAGCTGGAATAGTCTGTGAAGAAATATTCTATGTATTATTTATAATAAAGGTCTGAATTAAAATCTCAGTTGTCCAAGCAGGGTTATAGGGAGCCTTTTGAGAAGAACTATGACTGAATATATTTGGAGGAGATGACATTCTTGCCCTGACACTGATGTGATACCTGAAAAGCTACTGGTAAAATAACACTAGTCTATCGAATACTTTTGGTTGAGCTCTGTTCTCCCAGACAGTGGAAACTGTTGCTTTGTTCCACCCAAATGATAGAACTCAATTTGGAGGCCTCTTCTGACTCTTTGGTCACCAGTAAGTTTGGAAAAGTTAAGTATTCCTCCTGTGCTTAGGTCTGCTATACTTAATTATGCATTATCTATTTGATAAACTCATTTTTGGGAAAATGAATGTAGAAGTGAAAGGAAGGGTGCAGGGGGGAAAACCATTTTGCTTATTGCTGTTAGAAAGACTTCATTCTGAACCAAGGGAAATATGGCTTAACAACAAATGGCATGTTTCTGTGAACAGACCAACAGGAAGATCTCCCTCTATCTGTGTGGGGGATGTTAATGACTCATTACAGCTTGTTTGATGGGAGTTGGAATTTATTGTGGTATCTGGTAGCATCCATCGTTCAGTTCTTCATCTGTTTTGATAAGGAAAAAATCCTGTGCTGCTGTATCCAGCTCTGTTCCTCCTGATAAATAAGCTGCGTATCTTTAAAAGCCATCTATTACCCTCTGTTTGTCAGTTTTATAAACTGGAAAAGATTAGCGGGAACAGAAAGAGAGGATTGCTGGTTATCTGAACCAGTGTCAACTGTTGAAGAATGATTTCTTCTGCTGGGCCATAAGCAGTGCCCTGGAAGAGCTGCCCTCTTGGTAACCACTGCCTCAAGAGCCTGTGGCCAGCAGAACTCCTCCTCTGCACCCACAGCTCCCTTACCCAATCATACAGGTTGCTTTAAACTATGCCAGCTACAGTGCTTTTGAGACCACGAGCTGCCTCTGTGCCCAGACACTGAAAATAGCAGAGGTAGCTTAACACTGTGTCCTGCATTCCTTCATCTCTTCCTTAGCAGACTTCCAGAAAGTGATAGGCATGGGATGCCTGCCATCCAGGCACATAAAGCTGGAGAACAATCACAGCCATCTAGAGCTGACCTGCTCCAGCCTTGGCATCTGACAGTGCTCTATGAAACATACATACATACAAGAATGGGCCGTGAAACCATCTCAGGGCATTGCTGATCAGTGTTGTTCTGCTCTCCAAAAGGTGAGCACTCCTCTACCTCTGTCTGTAACAACTGCAGGTGTTGTGTTACCCGAATTTTCTTTTGACCTCTTATTTAATGTAGTCCTTTTTTTACAGAAGGTTTTACAAAATCTTCTCTCATAATTCCCAGAAAAATCATGGGGAGGAATTATTTTCCAAACTCCAGTTTGTTGCACTGGGAGATACAAAATAGACCTGCTGGGATTAACCCAAACAACACGCGCTCGGATGAATCACAACACTGAATTTCTCCCCTGGGTGTTCTGAGGCTTCTTTGAACACTGCAAATTAGCATTTCACTTAGGCTGATACCAGCAGTAGGAGATGAGTGATGTTAACATTTGAAAGTTACGTGGTAAATCTAATTTTCAGGTTTGCATGGCAAAGCTTAGCATGTACTGATGCACTTAAAACTGACATATGGATGTTGTAGCTACAATTTAAATGTGTGGTATATCTCAGCATTTCATGGCCTTGATACACAAGTCTCAGAGGTAAAACTAGTGAGTTATAAGCACGATGGTACAGCTTCCTCTTTTGAATGTATTTGTATTTATTCAAATGTGTTACTGGTCCAGTGTATTTGCATAAACGTCCAAAATAATTTACCAGGGATTCTGCATTCCTCATTTTGCTGGCTGTTGGGAGACTTACCGTACATCAGTCATAATGCATCGAATTAATCAAATCATTGATACTTAGCAGACAAAAAGCATAGCAACCAGGAGGTAACCCGAACCTCCCTCCCCTCCCACAATAGGCTGCCTATAAGTGAAAATTCCACAATACTGTGATTCCTTTTAACAAAGGCAACAGGGGTAGGTACCTATAAATCCAAATTACACACTGTTTTTTCATGAAGCAACTGTAATGAATGTGACTCAAGTTACAGAGTTAGTTGCAAGCAGACCCACAATGGAAAACACATGCCAGGCTACACATGTGGAGGATCCCAGAAGGCGATAACCACTGGGCTATAAGCTGTGTGCAGGACAGTTCTGTGCTGTGGTGGATTTACTGTGGTAAACTACCCTGGTTCAATCCATTAAACCAGAAAGTACTAAAGGAACAAAAAGATTCCTGATCTGAGCCCACAGGAATGGAAAGCACAAGAGATTTTATCAATGAGCTGCCTCCTGCTAGACATGACCGATAGTATTCCTTAAACCAAACTATATAACTTTTCTCATAAAAAGGGAATTCCCTTAAAATCTTCCCATTTTCAGGCTACATCCTATCTCTCCACATGAAGAAGTAACACTAATTATGCATTATTTGTTACAAGTAGTTTGTTCATGCCATATAAAAGAAATGGATTGAATGGTCACCTTGGGTAAAGCGCTTCTTAGCACTAGTATTTTTGGAACAAAGGTATAGTTAGGGTTTAGATTAAAATCTGACTTTTCTGACAACCATAGAAAAACTTTCTGCATAAAGCGAATAATATGTAACAAAACTACCCTCTTCCCTGCCATAGCCCCACAGGAGGATTTAAGTCTTTCCAGAAATGGAATAAACAATACCCTGGGGATACTGAGGAATGTTATTAGTGGTTAGTTTTTAACATGATACACTAAAGCATTGTATAGGGATAAAATTCCTGCAGAGTCAAAGGACACGAAAGTGAAAAGGGCTGAGTCATGGAGGGGCAGAATTAAGTACACAACAGGCCCATTTAAAATCCCTCTGTTATCTGGGTTATGCTGTGCCTTCCTGTTGCAAAATACCCAACTTACTGGACCCTCGCCTCCGTGATACCAGCATACTTTTGTTCCCAGGGTAGCAGGGCTCTATATGCTGGCCTTCAGAAGCATATGATCAAAGGGACTATCCAGTTTCCACCCACTGTGTGCAGGCTGCCAATTTAAATACTTACTACCCCTTGAGCTGGCCAGCCAGGAACACAGCAGCAGAGAGGAGTATGGACCACGCATGTACCGCCACTGACCTGGTACATGTTCTGCTCTCTGGAAAAGGGATGAGGAATTTGAAGTGAACGTTCTGTGCCTACATTAGTAGAAAACCTCACTGTGTGCTTTAAGAAAACCCCAAACATACAAACCCAAAGAAATTAAGCCCCAGTTACAACTCTGTTGCAATAAGAACGCTGCCTGAGTAATGCCTCGGAGAACTGTCCTTGCTATAAGCCTAACAATTGAGATCTACTGTTTCATTATAGAAAAGGAATTCGTGAAGCCATGAAGTATTCATTTCCTTTCCAACACTGTTGTTCTATGAGGTACACTCAATAGTTGGTAATTTTCCCCCATAGCTGAAGCAGCTTTGAAATGTGGTGATAAACTGAACAAATGGGAGAAAACTGGCTTGGGGATTTGCTTCTCTTGTGTGCTCTGCCTCCAGAAGGTAGGAAAATTTCAGGTGTGCCTGCTAAATGCAAACACTTTCTTTCCCATGTGTTATCTAGTTCAGAAGAACATACCTCTTCATCACTAACAAATAGTTGAGGCAAGCTCTAAAGATTTTGTCCTTTTCTGTGTATTTTACAGCCTGGTAGAAAGTAATGGTCAAAGATGCTAAGAAAATAACACATCTTCATAAAGATAATATTTTCTTGCTTGGCAGTATATCCAAAATGAGCTGTTGGACTGTAGCCAGAACAGATCAGAGTCCACTGTGAGTTCGATGGGTGTTTTATTCCTGCAAAACCACACCAATTGCTAGATTACCCGTGTCAGGGGCACTCTGCAATGAAAATCTCCTTCGTGTTCTACCTTAAGGTCCAACATAGCTCCTGACCATAGGAACTTGGCTGGATATTGGGCAGTTATGGAAACACTTTGGGATCCCATCACACCTGGTGGCCTCAAGAGGCTACTTAAGGATAAAGGGGAGCCTTTTGCACCTGTACAGGAAGTCTCAGCTGCATATTGGTTCCACATTGCTTTTACTTTCTGGAGAGCAGAGTATCTAAACTCTGCCTGTGGCAAATACATGAAAAAAGGAGCATACTGATAGTTTCCAGACAGAACAGTGATGCCCCATTTATTTTTGGTTTATCCACATAGTACTTTGCTTTAAATAAACACTTGAGTACAATCTCAAAAGTGATCTGACTACAAACTCAACAGAATTTAATTTTATTTATCCACTATTAGCCAGGAAAACTTCATTGTTGTCTTGCAGGTGTTTCCTCAGGCACACTTTAATAGGATGCCCTCCTGTTTGCTAGTTTTCATTTACAACTAGGAAAAGTACCATAAACTTAATGCATGCCACAATTTCCTAACCTGGTCTGGCTTAGCACTGAAACTAATCTAGTGTTCTCTCTGGTAGATACACAGACGGATTTAGATCTGCTCCCAGCATTCTGTTCTCAGGATTTTAGGTATCAGATTCTTTTAATCTTTCCAAGTTCGTGCTGCTTTTTGCTGCTGTTTTTGCTTTCTTTCGAGTTGATTAATATCATTGTCATAGCATGGTGGCCAGCACCTAACAGTAACCCAGCTGCGGCCTCACCACCACTGAACATCTGTTACAGCAATGGCATTTTTATGCAGTTGCTTCTAAATGCAGCTCTCATGGTAGGAGATTCACATCCAGTTTATAAGCATCTTAAATAGTGTAATTAAACTTTAAAGGAATGTGGAACTAGATGATCTTAAGGTCCTTTCCAACCCTAACTATTCTATGATTCTATGGTACTTGGCTCTTCCATATGGCTTTGAGGGATTCTTAGAACCACAAGGGAGAGCAGCAGAAACTCAGTGACAACCACTGCTCACCTCTAATGTTCCCTTAATTCTCTCTCTCCATTAAGAGTCTATTGCATTTTACTTCTGGCTTTCATTCTTTTGTAGAGTGCTTTGCGAAGTATTTCATAAGGATATGCTTGTTCAAACATTATTATTTTCACTTTATCCTTCTCCTAGAAGAAAAAAACAAACCTCTCTGGGTCTTAACCTATTTATTATTTAGCCTACTTAATAGGTATATAGAAGCGGGAATAACAATGTGTTCTTCTAGCACATTATGGAACATACAAAGCTTAGAATTGTTCCTTACAGAATTCTGTTTACCCCTCAAGTTTTGATAAACACACCATCAGCAATGATTTTTCCCTGTTTGGCTGTTAAACTGCAGCAATGGTAACGTTTGCAGTGCCGGCTGCAACAAGCTGCTCAGTGCTGTGCCTGGCAGGGAAGCCTGAAGAGCTGAAGCCCTTTAGAAAGCTCAACAATAGATAGTTAACATATTTTTGCTTCTTGTCAGCTAGTGCTCTCATTAGACCATAGACAGTGCGAGTGAACGTAGGAGGAAACAATACATCTGGAGACACTGGCAAGACAGCATTGCTTGCCAAATTTGGCCACAGTTCCTTTAGACAAATAATTTCTCAGTGACGTGCTGTGTTTAAATTACATAAACAGCAAAAATGACCAAGACCTGGGCCCCTGGGGCTTGTGGGCTTCGAGAGTTTCTGCAATCAGTATTCTGACATCTGCAAAGATTTTTCTCCAACAGCTGATGCCAGGAACAGAGCAACGTTACCCCCACTTTGGGTGTGCTGAAGGGTCTGAAGAGACTGAAATGCTGTCTCTGGAGCCCCAGCCCTGGTCAGGACCTTTGCACTATCAAAACCACCAGCTCATATGAGAGGACTTACATAGGAGTTATCAAAGCAATGGTTTGTAACTTATAGCAACTCCATTAGCATTTCAAGAAATGCACATGGAGAAACGCTGTATAAAGTTTCAGTCTCCAGAATTATCAAGGGGTTTAGAGTAACTTTTGCTGAGCATAATGTAACTTACTTTGCACATTGAATGTATGGGGTTGTTGGTTGGTTTTCCCATTTAGGACCAGAAAATAGCTCCTAACTTTGTGGCAAGACTTCCTTGATAATTAAAATACTTCCACTTTAACGGTTATAAACACTAGAGCTATCTGAAAAGTGTTTCTATCACTGAGGAATTTATGCAGAAAACAAACATGCACAATTCTTCCTGAACAGGACCATCCCACAGGAAGACCCTCCCTGACTGACTTTTATAGAACATCTCTAGACAATCTCCTGAACTTATAAAAACAAATCCTTTATTTAAAAGATATTCTTTAAAAAAAATCAATTTCCATAACACAAATCAAACCTGTGCACATCGCATGAGACATTCCGAAGGCAGGAGTTGTTGAATATTAAGTTACCCATAGCACTGAGGAAACGTGGGCTATGTAAAATTAGTAACTGCATATATTACTATTGCCTGCATAGGAAAGCCCAGACACGAACAAAAAATGCACTTTTGAAACAGTTATGCTTCCCTTTTGATGATACAACCCCCAGCACCTGGCCCCCCCTCCAGCAACACTCCCAAAGAAACCCTGCTTTCTGAAAACAGTCAAAATGAACATACTTTGTCCCATTGTCAGCCCCCCTTGTACTTAATGGGGAACAAGGCAGAGAGATTTAAGTACTGCAAAAAGTCTCTCAAGCACTTTCATATTTCAGTTGTATCTTAAGGCAAGTTTGTAAATTTTAAGGGAATATCTTTAGAATTAAGTACAGAGCTTGTGAAATCCTTTTTCTTTGTAGTTTTTGATCAAAGTTAACTTTCTCAGAGAACAGGTAAGCGCAGCAATAACCCCTCACAAGCGTCTTAGGATAAGACCATGTTAGTGATGTTTATGTCATTTTTACATCTGCAGGTATTTCTTAAACTGACATCTGCAGTCCAATTGTACAAGACAACTTCAGGAGTTCTGTGCAAAGTGTGATGGCATTTCACCGAGAGTAAATGTTGAGAGCAACAAGGCAAAACTATCTCAGTACCCCATTTCCACATAAAATGCATGAAAGGAAGAACAGAACATGGGATCTCCTCAGAGTTTCATGTCTTTAAAAAAAGGATGCAGCAAAGCCTCTTTTGCAGTTATTCTTGTTGCAGGGTTTAAGTCTAGTAGCTTGTCAAGTAGGTCATATGCTTCATCAGGAACCTGGTCCCATCCTTTCATGTCTGTTGCCTTCATTTCTAAAGCACCACCACCTTCCTGAAAACTCTTCAACTGTTGAATTTGCTTTCCAAGTGGCTGAGGAGCACACAGTTTGTCTGGCAAAGCTGAGTCATTTCCAGCCTTGCTGGGCACTTCATCCTGGGATCTCATACAGCTGCTATGTGTTCCTCTCAGCTTCTCACAGAGGGTTCTTAAGTTTTGTGCTGGGACAACTTGAGTACACAGAACTGATTTGCCTAGAAATAAAATTACAGGAAGCAATGTTATATTTTCTATGCAACTATAATAGAATTCTAAGTTTGTTTCAGAGAAACTTCATGTCTTACACCTCTGGGGAATGAAATTCTGTGCTGCATTACACTGCCAGGTAGCAAGTGCTGCAGCATTTGGCCTGCAAACAATTAGGGGAATGGTTATTTCAGTTCTTCGTGTGCTTGGTGGGGGTTTTGTTATTTGGGGTTGTTTTTCAACAGGCCATCTGCTGGGGTTTGGTTTTGTGTTTTCTTTTCCTAGCACTCTGGGGAGGGGAGGTGGGCAGGAAGCAAGGTTTACATCATCTGAATATTAAGTCATATTGACATAAGCCTCCAGGGCAAATTTTGCAGGAATAGAAACATTTCCCTCAAGAATTCTAACTAAATGCCAGCATTTGGCATGTTTCACCTCGAGTGGCCTTGGCTTAGTGAAACATATGCTTTGGGAAACCTATAGCATGAAGTACCCCGTATAGGAATTATAAAATATAGCAAACTACAAAAGCTTTCTTAAAACTCTGTACATATCGACCAGTGCTTTTAGTGTTTTACATGCAAAAAGTGTGATTTACCTCCGAGATGACTTGCAAACCTATAAATGTATTTATATATATATATATTAAAAACCTCATAGATTGTAAGTCACTGCACTAAACTGCATACCAAGCACACATTTTCCCCTCTTCCCCGTAATTAAGGTTTGCATACCAAAAGTTTTAGCAGCTTGAATGGTTTCTCTGGATCCACGAACTGTCATGATTTGTGCCAAAGCAGTTAAATCATCACTTGCTTTGTAAAACGGATACCGTCCACTGAGCAGAGAAAGGAATACAATTCCTGCAGACCACATGTCAATAGCTGGAATTGAAAGCATACTTAGTGATAACTAAACACAGGGTTTCATCACACACAAAATCACAACTTTCTGTAAAAAGATACTATGACCTGAAGAGCTTCTGTCAGGAGAAGGTTCTGTTCTGAAGTACTGACTTTGGTCACATAGATAACACTTCAGCAGTGGAAATAGCTATCATTAAGACTGAAGATGCAGAGGGAGTGTTTGAGATTTTCCATAGAATTCACGTGAGTAATTCCATTAACTTGCTAAATTCATAATGTATCAAAACAATGTTTGAGGTTGTTTTTCCTGCGGTGATGAGAGGGGGCAAAAAAATTACCAGTTTTGATATGAAGAAAACCTTATCCAAGGATCATAAATAAAAATTAACTCATTAATGAATGAAAATCTGACTTTTTCTGGTGCTGAGGCTGCCACAGGCAATATTGAAGAAATCTATCTTGCTATGAACTTTGTTCCTCTTGAATATGAAATCATTTGACAAGACAGCCAGTTTAAGAACTGTAATAGTAGAAGTTATTCATCACTTTCATTGTGTTACGATGAGTACAGAAAGTGCTCTGGGGATGGACGCCAAAGCATGATGGAAACTTTAGTACTGAAAGTTATGAGAATACCTGTCTGCCATAAGTTTTTGGCTCACTGAGGTGCACGGTTTGTGAGATGGCAAGGAAAGTGCAGGAGAGAGCTTGAAAGGTTCTCAAACTCTGAAGAGAAAAAAACTAACAATTGAGAAATAAAGTCATAGTTATTCTCCTCTAACTAGTAAAATAGACAGTAATTAATTTGAATGCTTTAGTTAGAAATACTACTAGCACAGGACTTAGAGGGGAAAAAGAGTATTAAGCTGACTTCAGTTGCAAAACCAGATTCTAAGTCTTTCAAGAAAAAAATAACCCTGAAGTTAATAATCTGGCATAATTTACAATGCAAAAAATTTGTATCTTCATAGTTCCTGGGAAAAAAAAAGTTACAGTATTACTGTATCACTGTTGAAAAGACCATACTCTCTGTCTGAGGTGGTGTACATCACCCCAACTATGTGGTAGGTCAAGATCTTTAAAGAAGCTTAATTACTCATGGTGAAATTAATAGCCATCATGTATCTGTATGGCTGGTAAATCCTGGCCCTACAGTTCTGGTAGAGCTGGGATCATGAGCACACTGCAAGATCCTGTGCAATGACATCAAAGTCATGACTCCTCTCTGTTTTTGTCTAGTGACAACCAGTGTGGCAGACTGACAAAGGGGAAACAGAGGGACAAGCCAAGTTAAAGTGTCACTGGTGCTGCATAACGTCAGTTTTGGGGTTTAGGTTGTACTCCCTGCACTGTGAGCCTGGGTCAGATGCACTAAAGTAGCTCTGGATAGTCAGCTGGATCCATCTGGTAACTTGGTCTCAGCACAGAGACCAAAACTAGTGGTAAGACTGGCAAAAATACAAGGAGGGTGACTGCATCAGCCCCAGATGGAAGTGGACAAGAAGATTTGTTAGTTCAAATACAACATCATCTCATAAATATTAGTATTAGTCTACCCAGCTCTAATGAAGGCCTTTGTTGACATACAAGAGCTTGGGACCAGTGAGTCAGTACTTTCAGGGCTGTCTGTGCCACACCCAAGGCTTTCCAGATTTATCCATATTCTCTGTAATCCTGCTCTCTGTTAGAGAATAGAAAGTGGTCTGAAAGCGTATTTAGCACCAGCATGCGTCCAAGATTTCCTAGGTATGTCTTCTTTCTGCCTAAATTCTGTCTAGACAGACTCAGAGATTGTCTAAACTTGTCCTGGATTTCTGGATGTCTTCTGGCCCATAAAGTTGGCTGTTATAGCACAGGCATACTGACTCCAAACAGCCTGCTGTGCCTCTCGAAACCCCAGTCATGCCCCCAGCACAGATGTTGTTTCAAATAACATTAAGCTGTCCGGGGATAAGCTGATCAAAGACATTGTATGCACACTCAGAAGAAACTTAACACACTTGAAGTACTGCAAATTGACAAATTTGTCAAAAGCTATTCAGCAAAAAAAGTGGCTAATTTTATTTTAAATCAGTTTTTTTTACAATGTTTGTATTTACTCCCCAGGACTGAAAGCTCCTGTCATACACCAAATGTTTAACAGGTAACTTTGCTTTTCTTTGTCCTCCATTCTCCAGATAGGCACAGTCTCTCCCATCCTACTTGTATCAGTTAATGCAATTGAGGCATCCCTCTGCTCTGCACTGGTATTTCCCCAGACTGTTGAAACTTCGCTTGCTAGTTTTTAACCCTGACAAATTAAAAATGCAGCAAGAAAAGAATCTGCCCTTTACAGACCAGCTATTTAAAGCAACAGCAAAAAGGAAAAGATCTGATAAAAAGTATTAACCAATGCCTTCTAAAACACATTTGTAATTACACCATTAACTGCCTGCTATGACAGCAAACTACACGGGACAATCTGACTAGAGAAGTCTAAAGTTACGAACTCTCCCTCAGATTTATTCATGATTTTATTTGAATAAACAAGCCCATAAGCCAATAAACTTGATAAAAATTACAGCTTAGTTTTCTTTAAAACACACTGTGTTCAACTCCTGCACACGGCACTGTCCTTGAAGCGAATAACGACACATTCAGGCTTCAAACACAGGAAGAACATTCCTAACTTGTTCTTACTCTGGATAATACTTTTAATTAAAATCAGGAAATGCTTCATGAGTATTAGAAAGGATGATAAAATGAATCTCATAGGTAAACAAAAATCCTCCCATAAAGAAGACAACATAATATGCATAAGTAATATTGGCTTCAGTCTGTGGCGCAGTACCTGTGGTCTGAGTAGGGCACTTTGTTAACACTTCTGGTGCTCTGAATCCAGGTGTTCCTGCCCTGGGAGCAACCTGCTGACACCTTGTAATAAGAGATAAACGTGTAGAATATAAAAGTTGATATATTAGTTCTAACTATAATAACACTAAATATTACTCATTTAAGATGTGCAAACAGCCTAACCCAGTCTTACTCCAGTTGTGTAAGAGTTTGAAGTGTCTTATAATTACCTAATATAAAATTATATTGCATAAGATAATTATAAGCCTTATTCTATTATTATACTATTTTTATAGTATTATCTACCATAAGGTAATGCCACAAAAACACTTATTGTGTACTTCACTCACAATGACCTTTTTTAGTTACATTGAACAGCAGCACTGTTTTTCCTAAAGGCTTCTTTCCATAGGAAACTTTATAGTTGAAACTGATTAACCAAAGGCAAAAATACGCACTAGGTTCTTGAATGAGGCTGCTCTGGCCTCAGGACTTTGTATTAGTCCACAGCAAACTAATGTTCACTATTTTTGAGTGCTGACAAGAAATCACTTTTCATTAGACTACCTAAAAGGTGTGAGATTATCATTATTTAAAAAACAAAACAAAACTTTCCAGAGCTTTCTTGTATAACCTCCTTCTATGGGCACTTCTCTTCTGAGTTGGGCAAATTCCTCAAGTTTGAAGTTGATAACACTGTATTTTGACAGCCTGGGCAGAAGGGACCCCACAATTTCACGGCTATGCCTAGTAAGCAGAATTCTCTGCCTTAATCTGTGTGCCTTAATGTGCAGATAAACCAAAGCTAACTGCAGAGGGATACAGTTGAGCTGAGTTACTAAGATTCTCTAATCTATTATTAAAAATTATAAAAAAGCATTATTTTTAAATGAACAAATACAAACAGTCAGATTTCCTTTTTACGTTCCATGACTTCCAGAATCCAAACCATTGGCATGACTTAGGCCTATTAAACAGGTAACTACTAATGACAGATTGATGTATTGTCTGCTTTAAGTGCTGTAATTAATTCAAGCAATTTTCTACAACGCATGAAGGTGGATAATTAAATACAACAAAATCATTAGCAGTGATTCCTTCTTGCTGCAGACAGCGAACCAATTGCTCCATGAATTCCATGAACGCTTCTTGTTTAAAAAGAGAATGCTCAGCGTTTTAAGGGTTGCACAGATCAAACGCTATCTTTTACCTACTTAATCAGCTGTCCAGAAATCCACGTGTCTGACCTTGCTTGACAGCACACAGGCAATTTTGTAACGTTATCGAAGCAAATTACCTTGAAAGGCAAACACTGCAAACTCTGTCCGTCGCGTAACAGTCACAGGTCAGGCTTGAGGGACAGGCACTGGCAGCTTTCCTGGCTGCCCCATTGCTCACTGCTTTGGTAGAAATAATCTTCCTCTTTGTTACTAACTTCCTAGATGAAACATCTATCATCTTGGATTGTTTTATGAGCTGCAATGTAGATATTTTAGAGAAGGTGACACATTTAAGAAACTTCCCTTTTATATACAGATAGGCCAGTTCCTAAAATACTAAGACTGAAGAGATGCTCATGAACAAGAAGCTGCAATTTCAGAACAGAAAACAGCAAACCTTTTCAATAATATCACACCACCTATAAAACAGACACTGGAGCTTTCTATGTATCCCAGTTACCTCCCATTTCCCTTCAGAAAACATTTTCCACTGTTTACCAAAAATCAATATACATTAGATATTCTGAAGCTACTACACAGGTATCTCAGGTTAGTATAGTGCTTCACAAATTCTTTTGCCTCAACATAAGAATAAAACAACAAAGTATATGAAAAACCACAGCAATACACAGGCAGTACCTCTAATGTAGAATAAGATGATCACTGTTGGCCAAACCTTCTCATTTAATTGTTTCCCCCCTGTCATATTAAATACTAACTAGAAAAAGTGCAGAAAAATATTTACTGCAAGTTTTATCTCCAACTTCAACAGCAAAATAAAAGAAAAAAGTCTGACAAGATAAGTGTATCTTAGTTGTACAGATACATGTGTAGCAGAAAAGATTGATTCCGCACACAAACAAGATCAGCTCGGGGGACAGCTACATAACTAGCGCTTGAAGAGTTTCAAAAGGGGCTGAAATGGACGTGAAAAACTATTCAAGCCTTACACCGAAGACACACTTAATAATCTGCTCCAAAATCTGCAGCATCCTGGAGTAGTGTCTAATCTTACAGAACAACCAGTTCTGTAATTTTTCAGATACGTAACAGATTGCTCTTACTGGTAAGTCACACTTCTTACTTTTGTAGTCGAGTTCTCTTGGTATGTGGAACTATAGACATTGAAATTCCTCTCTCCAAAGACAGAGCGCTGGACAGAATGGTGCACAGAATCCTCCTGCATACCAACAGAAAGGACAGTGAGGATCCTGTCTAACACAGCTGAATACTGACAGTTCAGAAAAACAAAGTGTGAAGTGACATAAAACAAGAACAGTGGCATGGTAAGTCATTTTCAGATGTCAGTTTACTGGGAACGAGGAAAACATGGTCTAGACAGAACAGCAAACATGCTTACAAAACCAGTCACACCTCAGAAGCTCCCCAAGACAATCTGAATGTCATCTGTGCTGTATTTGTTATGCAACTTAGAAACTAAGCACAGATAAATAATTACTGGCTTGGAGAGGAGTTGCAAAGCACATCACTGAAAAGTTAAGGCTGTCTACATAGAAACCCACGCTAGGGTTTTTTACACAGCCTTTGGCACTGTATTATATCTAACAGGTAATGAATGATGCCAGTAAAACTAGCCACTTTGATGCGAAAGCTGTAGTTCTGTGCATCACATTAGGACCTGCAAGACATGCACGTACAGCTTTTATTCTAGTAATACATCTCCCCCTGATGGATGAAGTAGTACATTAAGCATACAACATTATTAATGAAAAAATCTGAGAACCTTTCCTCCTCTTCCTTGTTTAATCTGTGGTTTTGATAGTGAGCTGGACCTTTTATCAGGTGGCTTTGAGGCTGACTGTTGAGCTATCTGTGTAGGTGCTGTGACACTGCCAGAAAGCCCATTTCCCAAGGCTATGGTGGGATTATTTTGCAAATAACTTCCCTGCTGATCTTCACAGTGGGAAGATTTGAGAAGGTCAATTTTGGTATCAGGGGTTCCTTGTGCCAAGCCAAAATCAACCAAGGCATACCTGAAAGACACACATTTACAATTAGAAGTCACAAAGTACCCATCAGTAAGTTCAATTTACTATTCATTACCGGTTTACTTATCTTTCTTTCAAGCTTTACTCAATATATTGCTTATCTATACTGTTGCCAGCATCAGAGCCTTATATTCCTCCTCTTCCTCTTGTCTTTTCTTAGCTATCCCCTCAATGTTTTCAGCCTATACCCATTTTATTTCACTGTTTTTTGCCTCAAAATCTGCTCCGCTTTCTCCAGTGGTGTTAAAAAAACATTCCCAGCAACTCCTTGATGGGATTCTTCTAACCCTACAGCTCCACTCCAGCAGCCAAGTCAAGTGACTTGACCCGTGCAGGATTCCCGTGGTCAGAGGACAAATGCAGGAATGATGGAGACAAGGCTAAAAATGGTGAGAGTTTTGTCAGACTTCAAACAATACTACTGGAATTAACTTCAGTCTTCAAACAGGTAAGACCACATCAGCTCACACTTCAGATCTGTCTTTAAAAGGATTATTTTCTGCTACAGGCAGCACAGAGTCAAACCCTCTGTCTCTGGGTCTCAACTAAACTCCACGGCCTCCACACCTGAAGTAGAGAGTAAGGCTTAGGTAAATGCTGGAAGAGCAAAACACCACTACAGATTTATTCTGACAGACTGAATAAATAAACAAATAATCAGTACTTCCCCAGTTTTTAAGCTTATGGTTTGGCAAAGTATAATCAAATCTCCCTTACAAACTTTTACTACGTAGAATTATAGAGTCGTTACTCTCAAATCCCTAAACACAGAAAGAAAAGGTTTACAAATGAGGGTTTTTTAGCCTTATTACTTAAGCACATTTTATGCAGCTGGAAGGGGAAAAAAACCCCAAAAGCTTAATTGACTGTATTCTGCCAAGGCACACATCCCCACCTGAGATAACAACGCGGGCATCTGGACAGACTTACTGCTTTAGCTGCCTGTTGTAGAGGAAGTTACTGGGCTTGACATCACGGTGAACAATCCCAAAGTGGTGAATGCGCCTCAGCGCTTTGAACAGATTAAACATGTATTCCCTCACTTCTTCAAAGGAAAGAGAATTCAAAATGTCCTGAAAGATTACATGAATACTGCGATTATGCAACTGCTTTCAGTTAAAAGGTTTTACTACATGTTAAAAGTCTGGGACTCACCAGGAAGGATTCATGTTCCAGGTATGGCATAACAATAACCACATGATCATTCTTCCTAAAGCAGTATTTTACTCCCATAACATTATCTTGTCCCCTAGAAGATAAGTAATGTCACTGAATAAAGACCAGAAGATGGATCTTTATTTCCCTTTACTTCTTAGAAACTTCAGCCAGGCTTTCTTTTATAATCTATATATTTGACAGAGGTCAGTTGACATCCCGGTGCCACTCATTACTATGTTCCATTTGCAATTTGCAGTAAAGGCTCCCCAGGTTTGTAGTTACCGCTGTAATTAAACATGAGACCTAACCTTTATGATACCAACTTCTTTAAGCGTTGGTATCATAAAGGTAACAACTGGTATCATCTGGTAACAACTATTAATACCTGAAACCACATTTTCTGATGAAGACATTTTTTTTTACAAGCATTTCAGACCTGGAATTTTTCTTATCAGAGATACATCATTGAACTTCTCAGATGGAAAACACATTTGCAAACTGCTACTAGCAAAAAAGGGCATCCATTACAGGTAAGACATTCCATTTCTTATTTGCTCTTGGTAACAGGAATAGACATTTCTGTGCTTAAAAAAAAAAGGCAAGTGAAATGCCAAAACTTAAAGAACAGTGAGACAATGTTCAGCAGCTAAAACAACCTCTGTTTCATTGTTTATGTACCCTGCTACTGTGAGGCACTGAAGTTCAGCAGCAATTCGCAGAGGGTGGCTGGTTGGAATCAAGTGTTTCAGAGCCATTTTTTCCTCATGTCCTGTTTGTAGTTGTGCTGTGGCCAAGTAAACAGAACTAAAAGTACCTGAAGGGAAAGAAGAAAATCACTGTCTTCAGCATTTTTTAATCAGGTCAATTCAGATTTCTACAGAAGTGATCTAACTGTTCACAATTCTGCTGCTGTATATTTGATGCTACATCAAAAGCCAATTCGAGAAGAGAAAAATGCAGCTCCTTTTTTCTACTCCTGAATTCAGTGATCTTGTATACAAGTTTTCTATGTCAGTAAAAATGCAAATGTAACACTGTCTAACTTGTCTGGGACACAGAGCTCTTTGAATGTAAATTTCCTATCTTTGATTTGCGTTCTTGTTTGGGTAGCTTACTTTCATCTGACATCTAACTTCTCTCCTAACAATATGAGTGGGCTATATAATGCTAATCTGGAAAGCACTGCCTTTACTATTCAAAGCACCTCTAAAATCACTACATTTTTCTTAATTCTGTTACCTTACCTATAAAGTAAGACTTTTCACATGATGCATAACTTTACTATTTGTTTGCCCAGAGCATTGCTGCATAGACAGAATGTGACAAACTCACTTGAGAAAGAAGTATTCAGACTCACCCATTTCCTTTTAAGTATATCCTAACAGACCTCTTGGAAAGTTAATTTATCCTAATGATCTCAGATACCTGAACACACAAGTTGAAGCATTCTTCCACATGAACAAACACTACAAATTACACTGATTAAGTACTGCATTTGCATCATGCCAGTTCAACGTCTGTAAGTGCACGCATACATGCAAAAATGCCAGCAAAACCTCAAAATGTTTCTTGCTGTGACAAACCCCCTGGAGTCCCCTGCATTCAGTACCATTGATTATAGCAACAAGGGTTACCAAGCTGACCTAAGACATTATTTATGGTGGTGAGAACTGCTAAAATGAAAGTGACTCCAGAGTGGAATCCTAAGTTGTTTTCCCGTAATGCTGCAAACTGCAAATGGTACTTCCTAAAAGCACTGCTTGCTCCCAAGAGCAAAAGCAAGAGTACTGTCCTTAACCACAGACTTACTTCAATTATATTGTCTTTTTTTATGATAGGCAGAACTCCTTTTGAGACTGTTTTGGCTTTGAAATTGTTATTGCTGAGGTGAACGGGGCTGGGTTTGGGAGGGGTTTTTTTGAGAGGATTTGAGACAAGGACTTTTAGCCCTGTAGCCTGCCATCACAGGTATTCCAGCATGAAACAGCCACAGAACAATCCAGCTTCTCACCAACATCTTTGTTTAAACTGTGGAATGTCATAAAGCGTTTCAGAGATCAAGTGGGTGAAGTTCCAAAAAGTGCTGAAATCCCTAAACATCTACTTACAGTCCTGCCTGACATTAACTGAAGGTATGTACCGTAGTGTCTGTTGAAGGCAAGGTGTACACAAGTGTTGTAAAATTTGATACCACATGTCTTTGAAAGAGAAAGTAAGTTTTTGGTGGTTTAAATAAAACAGCTATAATCCTTCAGTCTCCTCCAGTTCTGCCTACAGGGTTTTGGGAGAAACAAGGCCACCTTAGGGAACGGTAGTTAAATATGTCAAAACTCAGCTGCATATGAACAGATTCCTCATGTAAAAGACATACAGAATGGAGCACTACAGCATTTACTGGAGTCTACCTCAAGCTTTGTAGTTGTCAAAACTGGAATGCTGGGTTTTTGAAAGGCTTTAATATCCCAGATTTTCATGAAAATACCTTGCAAATATCCCTACGTAACACACATATACCGGCAGCAACATATATACAGATACTAAGAAGTAAATCAAGTAAATTTAAGTAAATGTTTAAATGGCATATACTGGCGTCCTAGATTTATTATACTTTTTAAGTTAGAAATACCAAAATAAATCTGAGTTTAAGGTAGCTAAAATAAAACATTTACCTTCTCCAATTTTGTCTTTGATTTTGAACACATTCACAAGCTGTGGCACTGCTTCGTAAAGCTTTTCAATATCTTTTTTGATTCCTGCTTTGGAAAGAATGGGGAAAATAGGAATTTTATTGCTTGATTCAATATTTGATTTCTATTTGAGCTCACAAATCATAACTTGAGTTCATAGGACAGTGAATTTACATACACGGAGGAAAAACCAGCACACAGGTATCTGTCCCTGCTGACATTGCCATTATCTGCAGTTCCTGGGGGCAAAAGGCTCCTGGTTAGTAAAATATCACATTACAGCTCACTGATAAATGTTTTCGTGAGATTTGCAGTGTCAAGTACGTTAATAGACAAAAGTACAACAGCTGCTTCTGTGAGCACCGGAGCACATCCATCAGATGCACATCCAAAATGTAGGAAATTCCTTTTTTTAAGCTCAAGAATGCAATCCCTCTCACTGTTACCTAAAATAGCAAACACCAAACCCCATGTTTGCCCTGCACTGAAGTTGCTGCACTTGGTGCTGCGATCACTAGATGGCAGGACAAGGACGTTGTACTGCAGTATTGCAAAAAATGAGGTAGTTTTCCATTCGGTTTACAAATCCTTGTAGTTTAAGTGTTCTCTATCCCCTGCACAACAACTCACTTCTTTTGAAGCTATGAGGTATGTAGAGGTTGTGACTCATTTCTGTAAAGCAACGGTGGGGAATATCTGATTATACGAGCTAAGCACAAACTGGTATTTGGAAAGTCCATCAAATGGAAGGAACAAAAAGTGTATAGATTTTTTCACCCAAAATATAAATAATAAATGAAGTTTAACATAAATACATAAATTGTATCCATTAAAATGTGCTGTTGTACCAGGGCAAGAAACCATCAGCAATGAGAATGAGTTTTAAAATATCACTGATATGCTAGAAACAAAGTATGGGTTAGCACGAAACCACAACCTCCTGTGTTAGCTCACTTCATACAGCAACAAAAGCTGAAGGACGCCTAAAGAACCCTTTCTTCTTGGTAAAAGCACAAGAAATCAGTTGGTAATTCAAGTCACAGGTAACTTCTGACTGTAACTTTTCTTATTTCAACAATTTATAAAACCCAACATACTAAAAATACTTCTGAGAACTGGAGCCTGCTGCCTCCCTTGCTACATCCAGCTGCTTATCGTTTTCCTTTAAGGTATTCCCTCTGCTTCTCCAGGTTGTTTTAAGTCATTTCAGGGGAGATATCTCAGGAATGGAAGAAAAAAACCAAACCTCTATGCTACACACCAGAACCTCTAACAGTCATTTAAGATGCTTTTGATCAACAAATACAAGTAAAAGGATAATCAGTTATGCCAGAATCATACCTAAAAACTGCAAAACTATCCTAGGATAAGAATGACCAGACTTGATTGTTAGTACAAGACGTACAGGGCCCTGCATCCAGTAATCCCTGAAAGAAAAGGCTAAGGTCATCTGGACAGTTATTCGGGGTATTCCTCAGTTTCACAGACAGGAATCACTTCATTTTCCTGTCAATGTAGTCAAAAATTCTATTGAAAGTAACACTGAAAATTCAGGAAGTTACTACATCAGAGTTTTTGGGTTGATGGTATTCACATTGCCCATGTGCTCAGAACTCTATTAAGAAATGTATTTAGTATTGCTGTAATTCTTGTTGCTTTGTCACTAAAAAGGAATTGTTAAAAAGTGTTATCATTTGAAAAGTGGTATTTCCAGGTAGTTTGCGCAGTGATTTCCATTTTTGACACAAACGCTCATGTGCTATTTGGCAAGTATGAGACACTCACAAAAGCTTTCTGAAACCTTCAGAAAATACAGGAAGAGGAAAAGCTGAGACTTGCACTGTGCTCCATTTTCCTCACAAATACTCCGAGACATCAAGAGATGAAACCATGTACCAGAACTATAAAGAACTTCACATCGAAATGTTATTGCATCGCTCAAAGCCTTTCCCCTCAGGAAGATAATCCTGCTGCTGAGTTCTGAAACATCCTACACAATCTTTGTCCCAAAAGGTCAGCAGCAACAGGACAGAGGCTGTTTAACAGCAACACAGTACTTTCAGTATACTCAGCACCTATCCTCTTCCAGGGCCTGAATCCCCAGCTGGGTATAGAGAACATATAGTCAGTGTTCCATCAGAGTGTAAGAATAAATCATATCCAACGTTTCCTGTGAGAAGATTTTAAAGTAATTTCCTTTACTTCCAGGAATGAAAAGCATTTGCAAGAAGTGAGACAATTAAATGTTATTCAGCATCACTCTGTAATTCCAGACACTGATGGGACAGGGAATGACAGGACTACCTACTTCTAGGAAAATCAACAGTCATTATATATACTATTTGATTCTCTTGAGTTCTGGTATTCTCTTAGAACATTCTGTAATAAATGAATATAGGGTGAGCAAATTGTGACAAATTGCTGCTGCTGATGTTCTGTAACATATAAAATATGCAGGAATAAACTTAAATCAAGAACCACCTCAAATGTTTTCATTTCATTACTGCTTTATACAACAGGGTCACATACAGAGAGGCTTACAATCGATGCTGAAACTTCCTGAAGCGATGAAGAACCATGTCAGCAACAAAATGTAGTGTTAGCAATCCCTGCCTTAGCACATACCTGAGAGCCTGCCGTTCTCCTCGTGTTTTCCATGGAAGTCTTCAGCCTGATGAGGGTGCTGTTCATCACAGTGAGACCTCAACACTGCCTCCATCACACAACAAACCTGAAGTGAAAAACGCAAGACTGTGAGGACCAGTTTGGGACACCCTGGGAAGCCAGCAGAGCAGCAGATCAGCTAAGACACTTCCTGGCCCCACACTCAGTCCTTGAGATGAGGTTTAATGAGTCTGAGGAGCTCTTCTGTGCTACCTAAACCAACACAGCATCACCCATCATCCCAGAGACAAACCAGTAAATCCACTCATCTCTAGTAAGAGGTAAAGGGGAATGGAGGGAAGACTGCAGGATAAGCTTAGACACAAGTGATCCTCTTTCATCTCTTGTGTGTTTCCTCATTCACATAAAAGCATTATTTTTTCCCTGAAGGCTGCTTTGAGAGGCAAAGTACTGAGGCACACAGAAATAGCTGCACTGCGTTCTGCAACACACAGACATCCTGAAAGAAACTGTAAGAGAAAAACAAAATATCTTCTCAACATGAGAGGTTTCACTCTTCTAGGTAAGATTAACAACGGGCATAATTAGGTGTTCTCCCCAGTAACAAGAAATCGTAGAATATGCTTATTTTGAACTGCTTCTTTCCAATCTGGGAAACGCTGTAATAAAACTAAATTAGTAACGTGTACTCATAGTGTACAATCAAAAACCACTGACAATCCTATTTCATTAAGAACAGAAAGGCAGAGAGCCTCAGGGCAGGATAAGGGGTGATCAGTGTGCCCGGAAGCACCACCTCTCACAGCTGCCCAACCCTAGTTCCATCCAAAGACCTTCCTTGCTTGTCACCTTGCCAAACCTTCCACGTTCTGGCTGAACTTTTCCACAAGGGGGAAACACATCCTGAAAAACTTCAAATCAAAGGATTCATCTGTTTGAGCTGTGGAGCTAGAAATGTATTTTATCCCCGAAGAATCTGAGCTACCTTTAGTCTGTCATCCTCATGCAACAGAACAGGGACAGGGAACAGCCTCTTCTTTTGAAGGAGCTTTGCTGGAGAGTGGGACTTGGAAACTAAAGGAATGAGATTAGAAGGATTTCTGGTCTCTCACGGGTAGACACTCCCTTTGCTACTGCTGAGTAGGCAGATAAGCCTGTTCCAACCCTGAAGTAGCACGGCCTCATTAGCAGAATAAGGAGTGCAAATTAACACAGACATCCCCACGGCCTCCTTGCTCTACTCGGCCCCATGCCAGCCCCAGCTCTTCCAGGTCAGAGCTGGCTGCAAACACTTTGTTTGGGAAAAGCACACGAACGCTTCTGCCATGGGAACACACTCAGGGCTTGCTGGCCTTGAGAGGGTGAAGGGAGCTCCAAACCCCATGTATCATTTCCATTCATTTATGGTAAACACACAAGCTACAACGCGCAGAACCTTGAGTATGCGTGTACGTTAACAAATGGTTTACTGGTTTGGAAGTGGGCTTAACGCGTATAAAATGGAACATGAAATCTGATTCAATCGGGCATTTAGTTTTATATTAAAAAACCCCACTTAAACGACATCATTAAACATAAAATGATCCCAAGTTTCAGCTCAAAGAACCTTCCTGCAGTTAAATCTCATCTCCAATGAAATAAACCATAAACCCCACGAACAACAGTGACAGACTCAAACAGCCCACACGAATTCAGGGGTTTCTTAGTCAGGTACCTGAACCTTGTATGCAGAAACTGGTGATCCTGCTGCTGACTCCTTGGCTAAAGCAATGCCGCTATTAAAACGCGGAGCTCCTTTAAGTGGGAACTCACACACGGGCCCCCCTGGTTGAAACGTAAGTGTGACCAAAATAAAAGCTGAGATCTCTACTTTGTTGAATCCCAGCCTGGTTTGGGTTGGGAAGGCCCTTACAGCTCACCCAGTTCCAACCCCTGCCACGAACAGGGACCCCTTCCGCTAGAGCAGGCTGCTCCAAGCCCCTGTGTCCAGCCTGACCTTGAACACTGCCAGGGATGGGGCGGCCACAGGAAGCAAACGCTGTGTCTGGATTAAGCCTCGCAATGAGCTGACGTTCCGCACACACGCACAATAAACCCGTTTGTTACAAGACAAGCGGCAGAAGCCGCACAGCAGCACTCCGGTCTGCCAAAACGCCGCCACTGCCGCCAGGCGGACGGGGAGCACGTGGATCCCGCCACGGCGGCCGGCTCAGCGGGGCAGCCCTGGCCCCCGGTACCCTCGGTCTCCGAGCTGCACTCTGAGGAGGCGCGAACTGCAAACGGGCGGGACCCGGGCACCAACCGGCGGCTTGGGAGTGCGAGCGGTTATAACGGGGAGGGGGGGGGAGTGAGGGAGAGGGGAATCAGCGGGGCTCCGACCGGCACCGCGGGGATCGCCGGGCCCGAGGGGGACAGAGCGGGGCCTCCCCACAGCCGAGCAGGCCGCGGACGGGGCCGGCTCAGACCACACCGGACCGGTTCGGACCGGATCCCTCCCCCCACCCCATCCCCCCCCGTCGGTCCCGCCATGGCGCAGCCCGCGGGCCGGCTGTGGGGTCTCGCGCCGGGACTCACGCGGAGCGCGGGCTGCTGTGGCGGCGCGCGCCGGGGATTTTGCCCGCTGCCGCCTTTCGCCGACCGCCCCTTCGCCACCAATCCCGGCCCTCGGCGGAAGCAGCGGCCTCGGCCAATGGGAGCGCCCATCGCAGGAACGCGCGCTCCTATTGGCCGGCAAGCTCGGAGAGGCCCGCCCGAAGAGGCGCGGCGGGAGACGGGCCCCGATCCCGGTGCCGGTCCCGGATCCGGCGGTGAGGCCGGTCCGGGGTACAGCCCCCACAGCCAGGCCTGCCCGCCCGGCCTCGCACCCAGCACCGTGCGGGGCGGCTCCGCGGTCCCGGTCGCCGCAACCGGAGGCCGGGGACCTTCCTCCCTCAAGAGTCCCGGTGGGAGGACGTAGCCGGTGGCACCGGTAACTGGGAGCCGTGCGGGAACAGCTGCTCGGGATACCCGTGCTCCCAACAGCAGCACCCAGCCCTCGGAGTGCTTGCTTATCTGCATGGGATCGTTGCGAAGTGGCTGCGGTCCCTCGGTCGCGTTAGCTCTGCCGTCAATTACACCATGAAATAGCCGAGGGTCCGTGAGACGCGAAGGCACAGAATACAACAATAAGTATCTTATTTTGACCCCTGCTATAGCCACTGACCAACAATGAGCACGAGTAGGAAAAGTGTCCGTTGGAATAATGGTTTGCTGTTGTTCAAAGCAGTGGTTGGATTTTACTGAAGCTGATGCAGGAGCACGTTTGTAAATAAAAGAATTTAGCACTTTCTGTCTTTTTCTGATTTTGGTCATTGTTTCTTTTTAATCTAATATAAAATAGCGCTGCTCTTACTAGAGACTCGCTCTCTGGCATTTGTCAATGAATAGATCTCTTGTTCACTAGAATATAATGCTCTCTTTTAATGCACGCTTCATGTAGAGGTACGTAACTGCACCCCTTGGTAAGTAACAACAAACAGGGGTTGCCAGAGTTCCCAAGGCAATGCTGGAGCCTGGCTGTTTCCTTACAATAACTGTGCTAAGGTGAACAAAGATGTTAAAAACAGAAACAAGTTTCATCACTTTCGCTAATGTGTTGTTTCCCATTACACAGCTCAGGAGGAGGGTGCCATGAGCTGCTCTGGTGGGTTTTGTGGGGCTGTTGTGATGTGTGGGGGCTTTTTTCCAACAGTTGCTCTAATTTGTGCTTATTTAGACCTCTAATAAGCCCCATGCAGCAGCTGGGATTTGCTGAAGTACTCTCAGAATTCCAGTTAAGGGTGACAGTACTTAGAAGCAGATTGTAGCAAATATGACTTAAATGAAGGACCATGACAAAATAATGCAGGCCAAATTCCCCTCTTGCTTTTACCCAGGTAATCTTACGGAAGTCGGAAGGGCAGCATAAACATTTGTGAGCACTTGTCTTAGTGCTGGTGACAGGTATGGTCACTCTGAATTAACCTCTTGGGACAATCTGCCCCGCAGCGATTTCTGAATCCAGTACTGACCCATCCCATCCTGTGCAA